>JAZHYW010021357.1:0-22244 GCA_037355805.1 Ixodes ricinus
TGTACTGCTGATCTTATGTTGCCACAGACTATAGCCCACTCGGCCACCGATCCCCGCTACCCGAAAGCAGAAGTTGCTATTTAGACTGCGCTTGTCTTGGGTCATGATCGCTAATCCTGAAGCCAATACTAAAACGAAAGCCGGCTGGCAAGCTATAGGGAGTATTCACTGGCAGCCATAGCCGTGTGCGCAACTGCTGAGCGCGTGCTCATGGCGAGCCTGTACAGTTCTTTTTGCAACGTGCATTCAACACCATCAAGATTGCCGGTCTTAGCAACCTATTATGTGAGTTCGTTCTGAGCATGCGCTTCTAAACAGCACCCACAAATATGGCGTCCAGTAAACACTCCTTATATATTGTTTTGTTCAAATTGTAACCTCTGTAAAAAAGTACACATAGACGTCTTTGTCCTCGATTAAGAATTAGAAATCACAGAGCGCTAAAGAGTTGACGCAGCACTGATTTTGTCGCTCCTAGCGTGCCCAGCAATGATGATCATGCGACACAAACTATGAAGTTTGTAATAGCGCAGTTTGTACGGCCATTCCTGATCAACGTAGGCATGACTGTGACAGACAGGGTTGCCTATAGCGAAGAGAATCTGTGTTCAAAGGCACTGCCTCACAAAGTACTTCGTGTCCAATCGCAGCACCAAGTAGGAACAAAGTTAGAATTTATAAATAAACAAGAAATATTTTCTTAGACCGCATTGCTCTCTTTGCATAACAAGTTACATCACAATGTGCTACCTACCTAACGGGACGTGATGGTTTGTGCTACATGTGCAAAAAACTAGACGATTACTAGAAAACTACCTACCTGTTGAATCAGTACCTGCAAACATCACGAAGTATATAAAAAAAAATGGCAAAATCATTGCAGGCGGTTTTATCTGACCTCCATAATGTTTGCCCTAAACGTGCTTATAGTACAAGCAAACAACAATATAATCTGCATAATTAACGTAATAAATAATTACAAAGTATGAAGAGAAGGATGACAACGAGGATTGCAACTAAGCAGTATCTAAACCGTGTGCTTAGGATAGAAAAAGCTACGTCAAACAACGTGCGAAAATAAAAGAAAAGAAAAAATACAGCATGGTTGTTTTTATTCAGGGAAATAATTGTTTTTTGTACTAAGCTAAATTTCCTTTTGAGTTTTATTTGCGCTACAAGAGGTGACCATGAGTCAAAAACGTTCTAGAATTGTTATACAGAAGTTTGTATACGGCCATTTCTGGTCAACTTAGGCATGACTACGACAGACAGGGTAGCGTATCGAGAGAAACTGTTCGACGCCGGTGCACTGCAAAGTACTTCACGTCTAATCTAAAAATTCAAGGCTCTAAATCTGCAAACATATCAGGTTGGAATACCGAATAAACCAGGTTGGAACAAGGTAGGAATTTATAAATAAATCAGTTTTTTCATTGAGATCCCATTGCTTGCTTGTATATAAATTAAATTACATTACAACGTGCACAACGGCATACGGCGGTCTGTGCTACATGTGTCAAAACAATGACATTTATAAGATGACCGCCCAACCTTTTGAATCAGTACCTACTATTCGATTCATCTAATCGCATATGATTGTGTTCTTTTCCGCGAAATAACCACTAGCAATGATGTGCATGCGCTGTAATCCTGATAGTAACGCTATCAATTCTTGGTGCCAAACGTGGCATATGACGCTAAATGATCAACAAGTGCGAATTCACGTGACTCTCTCGCTGCCACGCTAACCTACCTACATATCACCTTGATCTTAGCCCGGTCGAATTCCTCGAATCATACAAGTATTTAGGCGTTCCTATTACTTCTAATCTTAGCTGGCAAATTCACATCAATTTCATTACTAACAATGATAACCGTAAACTAGGGTACTCAAAACGTAACTTTCACTCGGCTCTACTCTTGTTAAAATATTGTTCTAAAAAAACAATTGTGCGCTTTCGCAACTAGAATATGCTTAATCGATTTGGGACCCTGGCGTCGGAATTCTTGTTAACCACGTTGGAAATGATTCAAATAAATCAGCCCGATTTATATACTTTAACTACCGACGAGGTGCTAGTGTGCCCTGAATGAAATCTAACCTAGGTCTTTCATCCGTAGCATCACAACACAAAAATGCATCACTTAGCTTATTTCATAAAAAATTTTCATCACACTATTTTACGTGATGTACTGTTAACACCACCTTCTTGTAGATTGCCAAGGCTGGATCACTTTTATAAAGTAGGGGTAATTTCATGCAATACTAATCCATTTTTTATTCTTTCAACCTACACACCTCTAATGACTGTTTTCAGGTGTAAACATCAGACCGGCCTGGTGTGTTCTGGTGCGCACATCAAACCAGCCTAGCGTGTTCTGGTGTGCCCACCAGAACACCTTAGGTTGGTTCGGTGTGCCAATCACATCATCTATACTTCGTTTCACCTTCCGTCCAGACGCAGCGGATGCTACGAGAGAACGGGACCAATCAAGCAGCGTCAAAAGTGCAAGTCACTAAGCTTGTTCTGTTTATGATTGGTTCAGCGATGATAGAACATGCACAGAAACATTACGAACACCATGATGGTGCCCTTTTGACGCTCTGTGATTCGTCATATAATCTCGTAGCATCGACTGCGTCTGGACGGAAGGTGAAACGAAGTGATAGTGTGACGCATGATCGTGCACACCAAAACAAACTAGGCTGGTCTATTGTGCACACCACAGCACAGTAGAATGTGCACACTATGCCACACCGAGACCAGTCTAATGTGTACACCACGGCACATTAAACTGGCCTGATATGCACACCAGGGTGCCTCTGTGTGCATACATTAAGGATATGTGTCTAGTGTTGATTGAAAGCATGTTTTTGTAAAACAAGATAAGATGTATAAAGCTCAAACACAACCCTTTGGCGTTTGATACAAAGCTATGGTGACACCAGGACATGCCAAGACACCAGGACACGCCAAAACACCAGAACATGCCAAGACACCAGAACACGCCAAGACAACAGAACACGCCAAGGCCCGTGTCTGAATTTTCGCTCTGGTGTAAACGTCAGAAACACGCCAGACCTGGTCTGGAGGACTTTTCAATAGGGCATATATTTGTATTACTGTTTCCAGTGAACTTGTTCTTCTCTTCACCAAAGGAGCCAGAACAATACCTCTCACAACACACAATTCTGAGTCCTGTCTACTGTTCACAAGGGCTGCGTCTTCGGGAACGATCAGCACAATGTTCAGTCACGGGCTGCATGAAATGTAAGTAGTTTTTTCAATTCAGAATTATTGGAAACAGAAAAGGAACACACAAAATATGGAGTATCTAGGGAAGGGCAAATTATAATTTCTTTATAATGAAACTATTCTAAAACCATTCTCCCGCCAGTGATGTCGGTATGAGAAGTAACGAGTTGCAGGGGTTGGAGTTTCTATTTGCTGAACTAAACATAGTCGACGGAAGGTACGCCGGGTAACTTATTCTGATAACCAGTAGCGCTACGCCGTAGGCTTTGCAATTTTAGCACAGGCTGTATTTTGTGATCAACAAAGCTCTGATGGTGCGCTGGGGTAACACGTGTGCAGTGTAGAGGGTGTGGCACGCAAAAAACTTCAGATGCAAATATTATTGCATTTGTTTACTTACTGCACTTTCATGGTTGTACACTGACAACTTGGGAAATGTTGAAATTACGAGTGTACTGACTCCAGGGGTTGAAAGCCTTTTTCCTTAGTTGCAATAATTAAGTCGCGTCCTAGGTTCGGTTATGAGAATGTGTTAATTATAGGCTTCTTTTCTTTTATGTCAGTGCGTATCTTGAGTGTTTAGACAAAGATTGGCTTGCATAACACGAAATTATTGGGTTGGGCTGTCGGCTTTGCTACAATTCTCTTGATGTATAACCAAAAATTAATCAGAATGAAATATTATCAAGCATTATGGGTGCAATATGGCAACAATATTGCCGCCCGCAGAGCCGAGAAAGCAACGCTCGGTCACGGTCTTCTAGAAGATTCCCATTCATTCTCGCACTGGTTGTAACTTTCCCTTTGCTTTGTTGTTCTCGAAAGTGCCAGTTCATCCTCGCCCCGAGCGCGCGACGCTCGAACGTCCTTTGCCGAACTTTCGAGATAACGACGCACTCCTAGATAAGCAGCTGCCCGCGACCTTGTCGAGCAGTCCTGCTCCTGCTCTGTTGTCGCGGCCGAATCGCTGCCTGCTTTTCTGCTGCCTCGACGTCTTCGTTCTTTACTTATTTTTGGTTGGCACAAGTTCTGCCCATTAAACCTTTATTTTCAGTTCAGTCTTCGCCTTTTCGTCGCCTTAATTCGTAACAATATAACCTGCTAAAATTGAAGCACTTTGGTTCACAGTGCTCTTCTAGTATAATGCAAAGCTACTTTCTTCCTTTTCGTTGCACAGGATCCAGCCCTTCAACTCCTGAGATTGGACGGGAGAGAGCATAAAAAAATATCAAGCTGCAAGGAACCAAAGAGAAGGAGTGCGAACTACCACGGACATCACCGAAGTTGAAATTTTCCTGATTATTCGCTGAGCGCAAGTACAATTATAATACGATTAAATGCAGCTCGTCAAGCTCTGCTGTCGTCGTCCGCAAGTACAAGCTTAGAAATTAGTCACCGAAATTTGAAATGCGAAAAACAGAAACGGCGCCAAAATGGCCAATCTTTCTATATTTTCAAGTGTATATATTATAGTAGGAGTTAACGAACAAATATGAGGTAATCTACAAAGTTGTAAAAAAGCACATACATCATTGTTTGTGGGGTTAGCTTTTTTCATATGGATCATAAAATTGTTTATGATCGCTAGTTTGCAAACCGAATATTGTACACTGCGCAATACAATTCGTGTGAACACGACTTCGGCCCATCTTTACGTTTTGCTCAAACAGAACATAAGTTGTGCACCCAAATTCACGAATGGGTTAGCGTCTCAAATTAGCACTTTCTATCATGCTAATAGTTAATGACCACCTTTCAGGATAAGAAAACAACGAAAAATAGCTATCTCTTGTTCACATTGTGCCATGCTTTGTACATATTAGTGTGTGTGGACAAAAACGAAGTATTCATTCGGTAGCTGCATTTCTGTAATGTAATCTAGAAAATAAAGCCGTAGGTTTTTGCCTGTCACTGAAGAATTACCCTTGCAGCCATTTCATCGAACTCGAGAAGCTTGTTTGTGCCATCATTCCTGGCGTTTTGGCATAGCATTTATGATTTCACAACAAACACACTTTTCAAGTTAGGTTAAATTCCGAGGCACTGCGATTTTTTAAATCAAATATTTTGTTTTGTTTTATTGATCCAATTTGAGTATTTTTGGGCGCATCATTTGTTTCAGTCAACATCCCCATGAATGCAAAAGCGTATCTATTGCCTATTTGTCAACCTCTACCTGCACACATTTCTTATATATTTTCTTATTTTGTTATGCAGTGTGCTTACACTAGAAATTTCTCTCCCTTTTTTCTTGCACATTGCTAACCAAGTGCATCTGTGTATCTCTTTCCAGTTAAATCTGCCCCCTGATGCCACTATATATACAAAGGAAGAGTCACCTCAAAATCTACACTGTCAAGGCTGGCAGAAAAGCTACAGACAACAAAGAGCGCAGTAGAGGTGTCCAGTGAAAGGCGTTACTATGTTGCTTTAACAAGTAAAGACGGACACAGAAATCACAGCTTTGTTGCTTATCTGAACCATGCTCAGCCAGTCGACCCACGAGTCACTGAACGCATCCACATGCTTGCAAGAGTGGGATGAGCTCAGTAAAGAGGTTCAGAAATGCATCAAATTTTATATCCAGGATGTGCTGTTAGGAGGCGCAAAGAGCCTTCCAAATCCGGCCGTGCATTCTTTCGAACAAAAAGGACATAAAAAATCATGTCCAAACAGCAATAAGAAAGGGACGATTCAGTGCCGAAGACGAAAGAAATATCATGGCCTTCCTGGAGGACTTCCAAAAGAGGGAGCCCACAGCCAACACATTCCTTCCGGCCCTTTCAAGCACGCAAGGGCATGTCACAGGACAACTTGGACGAGTCTTTAGAAGAGGATGACAAAGTACGAACATTGGCAACAGGGTACAAAGATACGCTGATATTTCGCTATCAGTTTCCTTTCATGCTATCTATGCTTGAGAAGTGTGCGAGTTTGTGATCTGCCTCGACGTAACCTACAAAACTACAGATTATGCATTGCCATTGTTTCTGCTGGTTGTCCCCACTCCTACGGCCTATATGACTGTGGGGGCATTTATAGTACAGTTCGAAACTGAAGAGCATATCGAGGAAGCACTGAACATCTTCAAGCAGTGGTGCCCGGCGCTCAATCCAAAGTACTGGATCACTGACTGCAGCCTCGCAGAAATGAATGCCATCAAAGCAGCTTTTCCTGAAGGCCTTATTGATGTCTGTGACTTTCATCGGAAGCAAACCTGGAGAGGTGGTGCAACCGCAAGGAGAGCAATGTCGACAAGGTGAAAGTGCTGCCGTTGCAGCGCAAGATCGCTCGAGCTGTTACCGAGGACGAGTATGAAGCCGCTCTGCACGATCTGCAATCCTCCTCCAGCTCGGAAAAAGCGAGCAGCTTCAGCGCAACTTCTGTCGCCAGTGGCTGCTGCTCAAAGAATCTTGGGTGGGTGCTACACGACAGATCGTCAGATCACAACCAACAATGGAACTGAAACTCAGAATCGAAAACTGAAGGAATGTTACCTCAAGAACTGCTCTAAACGCCGAAACTTAACCGGTCCTGTTGAAGTCCTACTTTGTCAGTTTTGTTTTCCAGACTTCGAGAAGGAATTTGTTTTTACCAATGTCAGCTCCACCTCATGTTTTATGCCTATCTGCCTTCATATCTGCATAACCGACCCGCAGCAGTGATTAATCATGTCACACAAAGGCTCCACCATGCAATCGAGTTTTCGCCAAGAGATGTGAGTGTGACTAACGAAGATGGCACATTCTTTGTGAGATCCCAAACTTCACAGAACTTAGTTACACATTGAACTTTACTGTGCCTTCATGCAAGTGTAAAGATTTCATCCTGCACCAACTGCCATGCAAGCATTTATGTGCGGTTTTTAGTTTTTAGAAAGGGTGGGACTTTAGCAGGCTACCAGAAAGCTACAGAAACGCCCCTCTTCTGACATCGAATATTGATGTGGCCACAACACAGCCGTGGAAGTGGCCACTGCACTCAAGCCACAGCACAGAAGTGGAGCAAGATGGCAGCAATCAAAATGATCCTCCCCAGACGCTGGGCTAGGAAGCTTCAACAATCTTCCAAGACACCAAAAGCAGGGCATGGGACACCGAAGAAGCAAGCTGGTAGATCCGGAGCGCTTTTCAGAATCCGCGAGAGAGGCGAAATTATGCTCCGTACGACCCGCTGCTGATTGACGAGTGGAAGATGGACTCGCATTTTTGGAGCGACCCACCAACTTGCCCAAAACGGTCGGCCATTCAAAGTGGCCGCTGCTCGAACTTAACAAGCCCACCAACGCCTCAGCCAACTGAGCTTTCCGACAACCAGTCACAACTGTCACTGTTTAGCTGCAGAAATAACACCCTACACTGGCCGGGCGAAAATGTCCGTACGGTGGAGCCCGTGTCACAAAAATGCTTGAGGTACACCTAAGCACTTCTTATGAGTTGTGATTGCGAAAGCATACGTGCCGTACTTCTGCTCCCGTGTTTTGTTTGCGGCGTATTTGCGTCGGCCATGGGCGCTCTCCCAGCTCTCCTCGCAGCTCTGACCTTGGACGCTCCGTGTTACAGCAACACGTCCTAGAAGAGAAAGCCGTAGCGCTATGAGTGGTTACCTCACAATGTCGGAGAAGGAAGGCCATGGCGCAACTACGTAAGGAAATATGCGGTATCGGCGTGAAAAAAATGTTTATTGTCAAGCGGTGCGGTGGTGCTCGTGCGCCTTTATTCTACATTAATATTCGATTTAAAAATCGCAGTCTTGTACAATTTATTACATATATTATGAAGACGTAATATACAACGCGTTACCAAAATTGAAAGAACCCAATTTATATTTTGATTATCCCCGTAACCGCGGGACTATGTGCAGTCCCACAGCTCCCACACCTTTCGAATGAACCGGCTTCGGTGCGACATTTTCTTCCCTCATACAGGCTTCGATTATGGTAAATTTACGTTGTGTGTGAGCTGCTGACTGTCTGAATAGGAACACTGAGACATATCAGAAGGGACGGGAACCGAAAAATCCAGTTATTGCCGCAGGGAGCGCACACAAACAAGCGATGGGTCGGCAACGTTAAGCCTTTCATCTTGCAACGCTCCCGCTGCTGTCGTGTGTGGTTCTTTTAATACTTCCCTTCTTCCCGTCGTTTTTCTGTAGTCACTGCAGTCTCGGGTAGTTCTTGTGTGTTTGCTTGATACTGCGACATTCACGTGGATTCGCGGAACAACTACTACTACGGTTTGAGTGACGTGTGGCAACTAGCCAACGATGAAACTGGTCGACTATCCATAGACCTCTCTCACGACAGAAAGACTTCTTCGTGTTCGTGTTCAAATGTTTTCGTGACGGATACTGCGGGACGAATGAATACGATCGACAGGTGAGAAACTACTTATTTACTGGCTTTGTTGGTCATGTAGGACGCGAGTAAAGTTCTGCAGTCGTTTTTTTTTTTAATATCCTGATAGAATGGAATCTTGTTCTTCATCGTTATCCGTGTGCAGTTGCGTCGACATTTGTAAATATGCTTGGTACTATTCTAGTTTTCACTGGAAGGTGAATAACAAGGTTCTGTGATTATAGAAAGTGCGTTGTTTGTGCTTATCTGTTTATTTATTCTAATGCTAGTTTATTGCCTCTACCGGGTTTGTACTAGAACCTTCACTATATTGAGGTAATAGTATTATTGTATACAAAATAAGTTATATTTTGTTCTAAGGCAGCTCGAGCCGATATTGAGAAGTAAATTAGTTGACTGTAAATAGTAAGTTTAGTACCCTTGCCACACGGAATAGTTCATATATTTTCATTAAATTATATGTTAAATTATATGGTATCTAATCAGCTCACGGACTTGAGTGATTATACAAGCGTCGCAAGTGATTTGTCGAACCCATAATGTCATCTGATCGAAATTACATTAATTTTGCCATGTGGCTGGGGTCTAACGGACGAATTCAGTGACTGCACGCGCTAACATCGCTTACATGATCGTGACACTTGTCTAGCCGTGCCCGCGTTGAGTACATCTACCTGATTTCTAACTGTGATCTACTTTTCTGTGTCCAATCACTGCGTGTCCAGCCATTGTGTCGAAGTATTTCTTTATACAATATGCATTCCTACAGCAATAATTGCGTGACTGAATGTTTTCTCTTATACGCATACCTCGTGCCATCTCGTACCGATTATTTAGCGGTGTAATGTTTTGCCCGTGTAATAAAATGTTTTCTAGGCGCGTTGCTATGTGCAGCCTTCATTTAAGCTAATAAGACACGCTTATGTGACTAAAAGCGCCTAACGACGGTCGATCCACGCGCCTTGCCTTCGCTTCGACGCGCGCCCCTGATGGCCATTCTTTTCGACGTCACGAGAAGAGTGCGACGGCCTTATATTCTAGTACGTGTTGGCTACAGGCGCGCTCACGGCGCGGACACGCAGCGCCATGAGGCGGCGGTCGTTGAAACTGACGCGCAGCGGCCAATGGGAGCCTCGTCGACGCGCGCCAGCGAATGGGACCGAGGTCGAAATCCATCTGCTCTACTTCGCTCCTTTGGGATTGGGTAAGCTAGGTGCCGTTGTCTAGGCTTTTCGCGTGGTTTCATAGCTGGCAGCTGGCTTCACTTGGAGAAAGAATCTAAGGTGCCGTTTGGCGCGATTGAAACTGATGACATCGGCTCGCTCCATGGGGCAGTTAATGCATTCGCATTAATAACGAGGAAGACGTCCGGGTTCGCCACCGTCACATACCTTTCGGCCGCCTCGAAGCGGCGAGGCACGAACAGTGATCGCCGTTGGTGGAGTTCAGATTGCTGGTAAAACTTTAATAAACACAAAGAGATAACAAACCATCACTTGCACGGGCGTTGCCTAATCTGTTTTTGTATTATTGCACCAGAACACGCCGGCGACATGCAGTGTAAAAGGTAAACAATCATTGGCTGCAAAAATAAACAGGCCTAACCTTGCGTCTGCCTCCGGATTTTCTGTCGTTATTTTTCTCGCTCTTCCTCTCACGATCACAGATGTCAGCGCTTGCGATTCACCACGCTCCAGTCTCGGCTTTGTATCCGTGATCATGGCCGGACTGGAAGCGCGCGCTCTCTTTCTCAAAGGAAACGCGTGCTTCCAGTCCTGCCGTGCCCTGCTCTACGTGAGGCACAAGCGTTCGAGCCGTAACAATCCCGCGTAAACAACCGACGCATCCGAACAGATCGAACTCGAAGGCCCGACCGGTCCAGCGACCTCGCCAACCTCGCCGCGCATGCGTGCTGCCGAGAACTTAAAAGAAATCACGTACGCGCATCTCTCAATTTCGCCAAGATCTGCGGGATTCCAGGGAGCGGTTGTGGCACGATTTGGGAGGATTCAAGAAGCCAGCGCTGCCAGTTGGCTGTCAGATATCTGCGAGCGGAAGATGACCTACTCGAGCCAGTGTTGCGAGCGGAAAATGCGCGCTCCAAACGAAGCCCTTTAGACCCGTTGCATTAGGGCAGCGGGCGCGAGCGCGTCCGGAAGACTTACGCAAGACGCGACCATGTTGTGCTGGCTGCACCATCCGTGTGGCGCTGTAACGTTCGATTTTGCATGTCTCGCATTCGAATACAAGCCTCTGTCAGCATATGTAAATGCGCGGTAACAAAACGTCTGAAAAAAAAAAGAATTATGCAGCTCGTGGCCGCAGCGCCCCATTAAACATTCCTTTCATCGTTACTCTCTTTCATAGCTTCCGCGAGCACGTATGTTTCACTTTACGTGATAGCGAAGCCGAAGCTTCTCGCAAAAGCACGTCCTCCGGAACGATGCTCGGACTGCACGAGCGCGCGTGCTTGGCAGGGACGCTGAAATCTCGCAGCTCGCTCTTGCATCCTCTGCTACGCTGGTGCTTAGAATGGAACGGAGTATAAAAAAATTGCGTTGGCTTAGCTCGGCTATGCCAGGATATACGTAGCGTGAGCTAATGCGCACAAAATGAGAGGCGCTATCAAGCAGCTCCGGTGCAGCGTCAGACATGGCTACTGCGCAACGGAGGCGCACAGTTGGGCACGCGGCGGCGCCAGTGCGTCTGCCGCGGCTATGATGTCACTCCTCTGGATTGCGCAGACCGGCGAGGCGGGTGAGGCAGAGTCGTATCTGTAGAGAGGTTGGCCATTCGTGGGGAAGTATTAGCCCCGAGAACATGGCGTGGCGCCACCTGACGGGCCTATCGTCGTGACGTAGGATGAGGGATCACGTGACCGTTTCCTGCACTCTGCGTCAAGAATGGAGTGTCTCTGTCTTCACTTTTTTAATACTACGGGTGTTTAAGGCTTCTTTTAACCCAATGTTTCGTTTCACTACTCGACCCAGTCGAGTTCCTAAATCGGCTACCGTACGAATGCTTCCGGGGAGCCGGTTAGCCGGTTGCAGGCGAGCAGGGAAACGGTCGCTGCACGGAAGCGCGGCGGCGTGGACTGGCGCGACGGAGGGTACGAGTCAACCTGTCGTTTTCGGCGGCTGTCTCGCGTATCACAATGAATGCTTACGAAGTGCGACCTACCGGTGAACGTAGGCGAATTTTTTTTTTAAACTTCTATTCGACCGGGCATTTCGTTACAACTGTGTACCACTTTTCAGTTGTGCTGTCTGTAAGCAGCATCAATGCGTTCGTGGACAAGGCCCACTAAATGTCCCGCCTGTTGCTTGAGGGCGAAAGTGTTCTTGAAGCGGGACACGTGTTTTGTAGAATCAAGAAGCTGGATAAAGATTGCTACACGTTCATTGGATTCGTACTCCAAACGTCGGCACTCACTTCGTATATCGCACGAGCTGGATGGAAGAAACGTCGGTGTCATATCGAGCTCCTGCAAAGCATGGGTGAAGGAACATGCCGTGTATCATTACTTGGTTAGGTTGTATGTACCCACCGGCCAGCGTGCTGTGAAATCGATCGAGCTCGCGGCCAGAGCCGGGAGCGAAACAACTGGAGCACTCAGACAGTTGCGTCTGATTGCGTTTGACTGCGTTTCGGCTGCGAGAAACCAGGACATTCCTGCTGCTTATATCGCGTGCAAACATGATTCCTTGAATTGGATTTCACGCTTCATACGAAGCGCAGATGTGCCGGTGTCTCGCTTTCGGTTCTCAACACAACGCAGTTAAACGCACTCATGAACGCGTTTCTCAACCGGCCTTTAGAGATTGCGATTTGCGATGAACGGTGAAGTGAAGCGCCTTTTTCCAAATATAATCGTTCGTCTCCCGTTGTTATCGTAGCTCAGGAATAAAGAAAACAAATTCTCGTGGCTCAGTGCACGGTGGCTCAGTGGTAACATGCTCGCTTCCCAAGTCGCGAGTCGCAAAATCAATACAATATAACTAATTTTTTTTTTTTTTACGTTTTTGAAGCACAGGTTTTGTAACTTTTTTGCGATGTCGGAATTTTCGAGCGACGAATATTAAAGCTTGTTGACAACATTTAATTTCATAAACTAATATCAGACCATTCAAAGGCCAATGAGAGTTCGTGTACAGCATCGCTGTTTTTCTTTTTGTAAAGAAAGATTATGCAAATATTCCTGTAGCTAGGTGTATTAGAGTTGTAGAATTGTTTTATTTGGGCTCCTACAAGATAAGCAGATAGGTTACAAAAATAAAAATATTACTTGCTAATACGAGTGCAGCTACTTGCTTCAGCAATCTTTAAAGTAAAATAAATAAAGCCACGTAACATTCTCACATTTATGCAGCTGCTGATTGCTTAAATACCACTAAGCTGTGAGTGATGTTTGCATAAAAATAGTCAGTGGAATTTTATGGCTTGTTACCCTCTGTAAATTACTGTTTCAAGTCTATTAGCACTCAGCTCTACTTGCATTGAGTGACGCCAACTTGTACATACATTTTTAACCCCATTATTCAAATAATATTGAAGCTGTATGAGAAAGGTACTGCCACGCAGGGTGAGACTGTTCACATTTTATGAATCATATTGGAATGCTTCTCCTTGGGGTAAATGTGGAAGCTGATATTTGGGTCGGTCGCGTAACTGCGGCATTGCGGCCCCGAACAGTACTCGACAGCTGCCGAAGCCGATCCACGCCTGTACTGATCAAGCTTCAAACACAGAAAAAATGCGAAAGTACCGATTGAAGGGCTTCCGAAGGCCCCGACCAAAGCAAGGCGGAATAGCTGGCCTTATCACGTGATCCTCCATCCTACGTCACGCTCGAGCGATCGCAGCGCTCCAATCGGTCCCGCTCGGGGCCAATAGGAGACAAATGAGGAGGCGCCATTGGCCGAAAGCGGGCTGGGCGTGTTCCAGGGCGTCTTCACAAATTCGAATGTGACAAACCAGAAGCCGGAAATTATACCCTGGCGGTGGTCGCGAGAAACAAACCTGATAACTGCACCGGAGTAACTCTCGGTGACTGAAAATATGGTACACATGATGTTTCAATCACGCTCATCCAAAATGATGGTGGAAGAGTGCGACTAGCGGAACGATCGACATAATCCGTCCGCCAAGCGGCGAAGGCCGGGAATCTGCCGTCCGAGCGGTCACACTCTGTCCGAGCAAAACAGAGTTATAATAATAATAATAATAATAATAATAATAATAATAGCTTTATTTACCATGTATAAGCATGGTGGGGACTGAGAAAAAGGCTGTCCAAGCAGCTTGACTGGTCCTGAGCCCCCCTCAGGTACATCCAGTGGCGAGAAAGACATTTAAAAGGAACACAAGAAATTATATAATAATACAAGGTACTTTCATCATATTCGTTTCTTACATCTTTCTTCATGATCATGATCAAAACAACACGTGCACCCTATTTTCAACCACAAAGTGTTACTACACTTCACACTTACGTGCTTATTAAAACCATATACGAACATATACCTTTGATCAGAACTGTTTCTCGCTACCACCGCTAGGGGATTCTTTGCGGCTTCTGGTTGGTCAAGAGAGCATGCCAAGCCCTCTTTCCGAGTCTGACGCACGCACTGGCTCTGCCCGCGCCTCCCATTGACCAAACTCTCTGTATACACGGCTCTGGGGTGAGGCGGGCGCGGCGGCGGCGGAGCGCGCGGCGGCGGCTTCGCGTGGCTCTCACAATGAGCCGTGCTCATTATGCGAGCCGTGCTCGTATGCAAAGCGCACGGCGGCGGCGGCCGAGCCACCGCCGCCGCGCGGGGCTTGCGCGTGGCGCGTGGCCGCGCGTGGCGCGTGGCTCTCATAGTGAGCACGGCTCATTATGAGAGCCACGCGAAACTGTTCAACCTCGGCCAGTGTAGCTAACGCTACAAAACTGTACTGCGGAAGCGTATTGACTCATGTCTAATGGTACGTTTACACTTGCGGATCCGCTGGCGAATCCGCCCAGCTTTTGCCGCTGGAGCGAAACGCTGGGCGGAAAACGCGGCGGCGAGCCGTTTAGGTCCGGACCTATTTCTGCCGCCGAACGAGGCGTTTCGCTGACCGAAAGTGACATTTTTGCGCAGCGCGACGCTGCCTACGTCATGAGTATGCGTTCTGTTGCGTTAATTGAACGTCAAAGACTTACGGTAAGAAACAGAATGGATTTACTATTTACATGACGAAGTTAATCTGCTGGTGTCGGTGATCGCAGTCGTTCCGTACGTCTTCTTCTTCGATCTGCCCCGAGCCAAACCGTTGCTTCGTCTTCCTCGTTTTCGTCAACCGCATATTTACACGAGCACTGTACGGCTGTTTCGCGTAGTAGGAGGTGCCAAATTACAATTCACAACACGTTCTTCCGGGAGCAGCAACGCCCGGGAGAGACAGCCGTGGTGGGAACTCTCGCGCCTTCTCGTCATATTTGACCGGATGTTACGAGAACAGCTGCCGCAGCCGCCGCCGCCGCCGCCGCTCGAAGGAAATAGATGTAAACGCAACCCGCTCGTCGCCGCCGCCGCCGGGAGCGGATCCGCTCCCGCGGCAGCGGATTTCTTCTCAGGTGTAAACGTACCATAAAACGCACGCCAAATATTACATTTTGCTCACCTTGAGCGCTGCTCAAAACTTGAGAGCTACGGGCCTTTGGAGCGCTCGAGATCTGCAACAGGAATTCACCATCAGCAGTAGTTCTCGCCCTCACCGTGGTCGCGGCGCTGGCGCTCCTACTGCGCGCGGGTTAGAAACTTAGAATCCCGGCAGATGGAGGCACCCAGCGCGGGTTGGGCGGTTTTACAAGCCCGCTGCAGACGCTGACGTCTTCCGCCGCTCCGGCGCCACCCGTCCTGTCGCGATGTGAAATGTTTTGTCTTTTTCTTTGTTTCGCTTCAACTCCTTCCGCCCGCCGGAAGGAGCGCTTGAGGGAGGTGCGCTTTGTTGGGATACAAGGGCGCATCATCGCGAGTCTCGTGAAGAAGTATTCTTTACGGTGTGCACTGTTCGTTTTAAGCATTCGCGACAACTTCGTGCAGTATGGAGTGAGCGTCTGCATCGTTGTTTATTCAAGTGTGAATTATTATTCCGACACGCACGGGCATGGGCGTGTATCTCTGTTCTGCATAGAAAATTGAGAACTACGACTGCTTGCTCGACAGTTCGTTGCCGATTATAGATTTATTATCGTCGTTCACACGAGTAATTTAACCTAAGATAACTGCCTGGTAGATAATTCTTTTTCTGGAAGAAGGAGCAATTGAAGAAATTCGTGCGTACCATATTATTGTATATTATTATTTTTATCGCGTGTCTCATTTTTTCTTGCACCGCAGACACCAGTTAAAACCGGAACGGTCTAATTTACCGACTTTGTGCCTCGTAAAATGTTATACTTCATGGATCCTGACATAAAATCGTTATCGCGGTAAGACGCTTCGGGTATTCTTGTTGCTAAGACGATGTGTACTTGTGCTCAAACTCGTCAATGTGTTTCATGCAAATATTTACGAACTTTTCTACAAATTGTACAAAGTTGTGTTTTCTATTAAAATCGTTTATAAATTTTTGATGGGAGGGTGATAATTTTTAACGTGTTCAATAATCTGAATGAATAAACCACCTAATTGTGTAAGTGCACGTGCTTTTACTTTCGATATTTAAAGAATTAATTTATCATTATTGATAGCCTAATTCGGATAACTAAGCGATACTTCAAGAGGGGAGTGCGCGGCCACGGAACTTAATTAAACGGCCTACATTTCTTCAAGATTTTTTTTTTTTAGATACACAAAATGTGGCGCTTAATGTCTTCGAGTGACGGAGGTTGCTTCCCAGCCAGCACGCGCATGCACGCTTATCATACATTTTCTAATTACTTAAATTTGGACCCCCTGTTATGTAATCGTACAATTATAATCTCGCTAAAATAACAAAGTCACGCTGCAATTGATGACCAGGATGTGCACCGGCGCGAGCTGTACCGGTTGATAAATAATAAGATATAGGAATCATGACTAATATCTTAATACTATTGGAACTAGTAAGAAAATCCTTTCTCCGGCACGCGAAATATTTTCGGGTGCAACCAGTATTCCGAGAAGGCCCACTGTCCCCTCTTCAGCGACTAACGATGTGTCGGACACCAGGTTAGAAAGCCGATTTGTTATCAGCAATATCAAGTGAAAGTAAAAAGATCGTTTGATATCTCTTTTGAATGAAATCTTGGAAATTATCGTCTACAATTATTTTATTACATCCTCAATCGAAATAACTGTTATATCCTATCAAGCAAATGTAGCAACTTTTAAACCCAATTGCAAACAAGTCGGCGTTTCGAGCGTACTTCGAGCACGAAAGCGTGTATGCATACTCTTTTACAGAACTCCAGGCTACAACTTGAACAAACAATTAACCAGCGACGATTGAGCTCGTTTGCCAGAAGACGATGAAGCGGCCTGGCGACGTCCTTCAGTTGTCGCCCACTTTGTCTTGAATCGAGGAGTCGTAACTGCTGCCAGTAGAAGTTCACGGTCCTAGAAGAGCTGGTCAAACCAAAAGCAAAACGTAAAAATGCACGTTAATTGACATGCGAAAAAAAAACGATCTGTATTTTCGTTTTTTTTGTATCAAGCAGAGTTAAAGGGCATATGAGCTATGAGTTATGAACACTTAGATATCCCTCATTCGGTTAAAATCACAAATCACAGTTTATGTAAACCTCTAACAAAGTGCAAAGTCTATCTATACCGGTTGTAAATGCCGCTCAAAAGCAGATTAATTAGAGGTGAGCAGAATCCCAGACCCGCCATAAACAGATGCTCCGGCGAAGCACTAACAAGTTGATTCTGGGCAGCAGGTACCCAGGAGCATATTTCCTGACCTGTAAAAATGATGCAAAAAAAAATTCTTCAGTGTTTATTTTGCAACCTCTTGCGAAATTCCTGCAAGGCTGATCTCGAGAAACGCAGTTCTGGTGGCAACTCCCTGTTCCCAAGCTCCGTCTGTTTTCTAGACAGCCGATTCCCAATATACCTATAGCGGTGCCCCTGCGGAGGCGCTGCACGCATTGAAACAGGGCTATTAAAGGTATTGTATTTACACTTATGGTCGTACGAAATATATTGTGCATGCTCAAGCAAACAAAGACTAGTCCGATGGGTCAAATAAAGTTGCACTTTCGCGTTGCAAGTAAAGTACGACAGCTTTGTTGCTCGCAGTGCTCGTTTATGAATTTAAAGATCCTGGGGCGCTGGAAGGCGGCGCTTGCAGAGCCCTGCAAAGACCGCCTAGGTCCTTTCCTTCAGCGTCAAATGAGAGGATGCAGTCCAGAGTATCAAAGAAGGAGTTCCACCGAGGAGTGTCCGCCCGCAATACTTGGCGGTTGTCTCCGAAGCGACATGAGGAATGGCCGTGTTTATTCCACAGCGCGTGGCATGTTTTCAAGGCGGACTTGAGAGGCCGCGCGAGCAGTTCACGATGCTCTGCCTCAGTTACATCAGCCGTTGCCACCAAGTTCAAGCTGTGCACCGAACACCGGTGATGTGGAGGAAGGCGGCGTCACTTTCAACTACGTTGTTTAGGAGAGGTGCCACCTCCATCACCTCCGAGATGCTCGCCTCTTCAAGCGCCCGTATCACGTGGTTCGCCCAAGGGCCTGCATACATACACAAGAAATACTGAAGAGGAAGAGGTCATCAAATTAAAAAAAATGCTGTGAGTGTTCAGATTGAAGCCACCTAAACCACATACATGCGGCTGTTTTTTTTGTTTTTTTTTTGTTTAGCTTGACAGATTTGTTTAAAAAAGTCGTGAAAGCTACGCTATTGAAGTTTGTGCAGGTAAGTTATACGCCAGGGGGTCATGATGTAGGGTCTAATCGTAACGATCAGTCGGCGAATGAACTAGAATGTGCTAACTACCCTACTGAAAAAGACTTATATGAACTTATTTCTGATATGTTTATTGGACACCTTTTTCATATCAGAACTTATTATTTCATATCAGTTTCATCTGCCGCATATCAGTTACACTAGGCTAGGTGGCGCTAGGTACCACCCAATTCATGTGCTACAAAAACATTTTTTATTTACTCACGCCACCACTAGATACATTACGCAAACCACTAGCATCAGCTGAATATATATACATTGAGCGCATACACATACACGGCACAACAAACATGAATATAACAGCACACCCAATAACTACTACTGAGCTCTGCGTTTCCGCCTTTTATACAGGTCGTTTTGTAAGTACGGAGTTTTTCGGTGACCACCTAAGCAATAAATAATATTCTCAGCATGTTGGATTTTTTTCAGTAATGCCATATCTCTAAGGGTATTTTGAACGGCTCAGGGGATGAATCTCTTAATAAAAAGTAAACGCTCATGCCGTAATTTTTGAAAGTCAGTAAATCAAGCCGCTCCACTGCAGCAAGTCGTATACTGAAAAACATTATATGAAATTATTTCTGATATGTTTATTGGACACATTCATATCAGTTGGCATATGTTGCATATCAGTTCTTATATGCCACATATCAGTTTTTTTGTTATTTCATATCAGTTTCATATATTGCATATCAGTTTTTGGGTATTTCATATCAGTTTCATATGTCGCATATCAGTTTTTGGATATTTCATATCAGTTCTTATATAGATTCATATAATTTTTTTCAGTAGGGATATGTAACGCTTTAATTATTGCCAATAAGCATATGATTTCAAGTAAAAACTTGCTGAGCGTCACCGAAAATCACTAAATCAGTCACACTTTGAAAGACTTAGAGAACGTGGGAAACACGCTGGAGTGCTAAAGTTACCACTCGTGGAGCATGGAGCAAGGCTACCGGTGTGATAATGCGCCCGTCCAAACAAATTAGCAAACAAATTAAAAAAACACAGAAATTTAAAAAAAAAATTAAAGGGCATAGTTAGGACACGTATTATTTAATAAGTTTTCAACGAAATAAAAAAGAGAGCAGTCTTCACGCCGTTAGACGCAATTGAGGTGGAGGTCACCACACGCTCTAAGCCCCGCCACGGATCAGTGGCCCCGCCCATTACTACTAGATTGGCTTGACTGTTCGGCTGAACACGCTAACAAGCCTATAGTTTCTCATTTTCACGACATCCGCTGCGTGTAGTCTGGTGTATGACACTGCCTGCTAATCGTGTGAGCAGAAACACAACATCCTCCGGTATCGTCTGCTATTTCACCACCGTGTATCGTCGTCTGCAGTGCCCGTCTTCTTCAACGCTCAGAAGACGCGACCGCGAAAGTGGAGTCGATGTGCCATAATAAGCGACCGAGAGGACAAAAAATCAACAAAATAGATATAATTTAGAAAAACCAAGACTGTAGGTAACAACACACGCACTCAAAAGTCTGAACATGTTTGTTGAGATGCCCGATTGCCTCTAGCCAAATGGCTCGCTTTGAATCATGTTGTATGTACACCAGCTCGTTTTCTCCTAACATTTATTTCAAAATGAATATGCAGCCTTTTTAGTTTTACTTTTCTGGTTATTATTTTCCCATGACATCCGCGAGCAAGGTGGGTTTAGCGTCATGACGCACAATTAAATCGCGCCGAAAAAAAATACTAGCTTCGATAGGCCAGGTTAAACGCAAAACTTGAGAGGTAGCTCAACCAGCGTAGCTTGATGAGCAAGCCGCCAGCGGCGGCATCCACGTCTGTCATCGTTTGAAGCCGAAGCGAAAGGCAACCTCGGGATATTTTTGAAAACAATGAATCTACTTAGATTATATGTTTCACAAACATAAAGATATTATCGATATAAATACTATTACGGCAAGGAGAAACAATTTTACAACGAACATTTCAGATGTCAATCCTCTTTCCAACGAGAGCTGAGAAAAAATGTGCTTAGCTTGGTAAGCACCGGGCGTGGCCTAGAGCAGGGCAACCTCCCCACCCCTCCCTAAATTGCGTCTAGCGCCGTAAATATTGCTCAAATAAAAAACGTTTTTCGTGCAAACATTTACAAAAAATTTGTTTCCCATTTAGGAACTTCAAATATCTTTTTATTTTTCGTTTCAGTGGTTTTTACGGTGTATTCACACGGCGGACATGTCCCTGGACAAGTTTCTACAAAATCGGTGTCGTCACCTCTTTTGCTCTGCAAAATCAGCCATGTTCCAGACTAAAAAAAAAGCATGTAAAACTCAAGAGCTGGTCCGAGGACCACAAAGACATGCACTGGGACGAATCCGCGAACCTGTTGAATGTTGTGAATCACTTGCGCATACGTCATAAAAGGGGTCCATGGACCTAACGTACCACGATTATCGAGATTTTAAACCCGTTCAATTGACGTTTTTTTCCTAATCCGGCGAGGGCCGTGCCAGGTCCGCGGGCTCAGCTAACTCCACGCGACAGTGCGACATGTTCTACCCCAACATGCGATTAAAGGAGTCACCAATCTATCGTATTCCAGACATCATGCAGCCTCCTTGTCCAGCACGATTTTTTTTTCATGCCTTATTTTACCTTTAACACCTGATGTGTATTTTATGTACTTTGTTACGACTGTTTTATTATGCTGACTGTTCTAATATGACTATTGTGGTTTCCATATGTTTGCATGTTTCATAGGAATCTGACTTCTGTGCACCAATGTCAAAACCATTATGGTGTTTTTGGGCACGCAATAAATAAATATCAAATATCAAATATCAAAACTCGGAAGGAACCAATCGCGCAAAACTGATCGCGCGACAAGTGGCGACACAAGTCATCTTTTTTACTTTTTTTACGAACCACTTTCAGCGTTTGTTTATACAGCTACCCCAGTTACATGAGCGCTGTCAAATTTCATTGACCCAAGGATCAGTAGTTCACTCCATCGCGATGGGCAGGAAATACGCGGTGGCGCCAACTGTCATTGAGCCGCTAATTCGATCACTGAGTTGGACTGAGCTGGCTCTACCTCAATTAACCGATGGGGGTTCGCCCCAATAAAGCTAAAAATGGTGGCGTCCGCCGCACTTTTGCCGATGGCCATCGCCAGCGAAGCATTTACGTTTGCAGAAGATCGGGGAAGCGGGATGATTCGAACCCAGAGCTGCCGATAAAACGATCACGGCACGTCACGGAAGCCCACGCTCGGCGAGCGCAGCCATGGTGATGTCGGTGCCGATAAGACTTTCGTTATGTCTGTCTTGCTTGAATTCGTGTGAAACGTTCTGATTATCATTTTAAAAATAAAAAAGGAGTTGATTATATTTTGTGTTAAACGTTTATAATGAATGAAAAGGGTGCAAATAATCCATTTGCATCGTTTAAAATAAATAATGTGACATCAGTTTTGTTTTTGTCTAGGTTTCAACTGGGTTCGAAAGTCGGGGTTGTTAGGGTTATGTACCGTGCAGATCCTACACTAACACCGGTCAACTCAGTTGAGCTCCATGACGGTTAGGAGATTCCAACGATCGTTGGCTCACTGATTGGTTAAACGGCCCGTTAACGGGGGTTTTACTTGGCTGTGTTTTATGAAACGGTTTAAACTAGTTGACACCTTATTGTACCAAAAGTCTTTATATGTCACAGCAATACGTAAATTGAAACGAAGCAG
>JAZHYW010021359.1:0-21777 GCA_037355805.1 Ixodes ricinus
GTTACTCGTTACGTGGCCTTAAAAGTAACTAAATACCGTTACTCGTTCCTTTTCTTAAAAAATAACTAAATACATTACTCGTTACCGAAAATAGTAACTAGATACAAGTAACTCGTTACTTGTAACGCGTTACGTAAATGTCTGCTCCTGAGACGCACGGTATTCTCAGGCCTGTCTGAAAGCCGATTTCCCTGACTCTTCGTCCAGCCGAGCTACTCCGCCATTGTTTCGGTCTTTGTATACCCGTCGACATTGACAGACTAAACCAAAAAAAACAGCACCCGCACCGCCAGACGTAACTAATTAGCTGCTTTTTTGTCGGCTGGAGTGCCCTTAATTGGCGATAAAAGTACATCTTTGTAAATGGTAGTTTCTGGGGAGTAGCCATCTGGAAGATAGCAAAAATGTCCTCTTTTAAGGGCGCTAAATCTAAGCAGAGTGCAAGACGATTAATCGCATTCAATTAGCCACATCAGGTCCCGTCATTTAGTTTCATAACGCTAACAGAATCGTCGGAAACTGGATTATTGCAAAGGTCGTGCCGGCCGTAGGCCGACAGAACCGGGGCTGCCGAGGCTGCCGACCACATCCGTTCGGTAGTTGGCCATCGTCTTCCGGCACGTAGACTACGCAGAACCTCCGCGCTCAGTGCGGTCAAGGACCCTCTGCAGATACCCACCGGGCCGTTCTTCATAATCAGAGTCCTCTCGGGATTTATTTCTGGCGAAGGGTAGTCGAGATTCGTGCTTTGACCTGTTGCGAAAGGCGTAGAGGAGACGGAATGAGCTCCCGCGCGGCCTAATGCGCCTTTCTCGTTCCCCGATCCTGGTAGGGCCTGGGACACAGGAGATGGTTAATATGGCTCCCCCGGACTTGAGAGGCTTTTCGCTCCTGCCTTGATCTTTTTGCGCCGTTGCATTGGGAGTCCCGCTTCCGGCACGTGTCCACGGCCTCCTTAGAGCAGATGGATATGAAAATGTTTTTTGGCTCCCTCGGGGGTTTGGGAATCGGCTTCCGCGGCAAGTAGAATAGTTCCAAGATTCGCTTTTGGGTTCAGTGGTCATTCCTAACCGCAAATGAGGGACGGCGAATTTCGTTTTTCTTGCAAGTGGCGGTTTTCTTTGGGACCGACCGGGTTGACAATGCAGGGCTTTGGGGTAGAAAATGGCGGCGCACAGTGGGTAGGGTACATTCCCTCTAGAGAAATCTTGGTCGTCACGCGTGGCGGATATCGTCACTTATAAAAGGCGCTGCACAGTGTGAACCATCTAGTAATCGCCTTCTACGAGTCATCAACCTTGCCTACTGGGTTGTGGAGCACCTTCCGAGCATGCGCGGTAGATCTCTTGCGGATTGTGAGACGCCGGGCATATGTCCGTCCCAGTATACTCGGCATTTTCGATCTGGGCGGGACTTGTAGGTAATGCATCACTAGTATCACGTTAATTTTGCTCCGTTTCGGTAATGATTTAATGGTTACATTTTAAAAGAACGAACGAGTAACGCACTTGCGTTACTCTTTGGTGAAGTAACGAGTAAGGGTGTTTAGTTACTTCTGCAGGGAATGTGTACAACACAAATACATAAACTCACACCATGCCCGCGCCCGTAATAGACGATAAGATAGACCATATACAGAGTATGTCCACGAGGTGTGTCAGTAGAGTAATAGTTATTACCGAATGAATGGGTTAATTAGCAAGGAATAGTTAATGGCGACAAACGTTGGAAGCGGCGACTGCTTCATGAAAATGATACATACAAAGTAAGAGAAAATGGCGCGTTATAATTGAAACTGAAGTAACGCGTTCCCTTTGAATCGCAGTTACGAGTAACATACTCACCTAGTTACTTTTTGAGTGACGGCATTTAGTTACTCTATTTCAGTCACGTGTCTGGCGAGAGCCACTGTAAAGGTGTATGCAAAGGAACATTCAGTGCAGACTACTTCCGCATTCACACCGGCGACTCAACCGCATCCGCAAAGCGGTTGTGAACGCGGCTGCTTAAATATGTGCAATAAATATTCACGCCCACTTGACAATGAAAACCAGCGGATCCGCCTCGCGGTTTGCGATTTCGAACGGCAGTGTGAATGCAGCTATATACCACTCTCTCTCTGTCTTTCTCAGATTCAGATAACGGCCCCTAAACGACGACCATAGACATTTCGTTTTTTTATGGCGTCTCCTGCTATACCTTCTGCTCTGTCTTTCATGCCCTCTTTTAACTTGCATACGTGTTTTTGTCGACTTTTTTTTACTATAAAAAAGGTTTCTAAACGTTTACGAGCAACAGTCTCTCGGCGTCCCCCGAAATCCTTATCTGATAAAAAAAATCACGGAACACACACAAAAAAAATGCAAAAACAACATGCCCTCCCACTTTTTATAAAAAGAAGTGGGACGGCCTGTGTCAGCTACACGTCAATTGTGCTTCATGGAAATGAATTTCAGTTTTTGCATGATCGGATAACGTCTCGATAGCTTTTACGTGTCGCCGCTTTGCGCATGCGTATATTCTGTGCTTTTTCCTGAGTGAAAAAAAGTTAGCGCTTTGTCCTGTTTACTTCGTATCCCTGTCTTTTTTAGCGCTATTTCATTTGTTTGACTTGTCTTCAAGGTAGTATTCGTTTTGTAACATGTGCTTGCCTCCCCGTCCCCCATTTCCCAACGGTGAGATTATGTATTGTAAATGGCAAAACGCCGATTCAAGTATATTTGATTTGCGTCTGGGCGAACGATGCGTCTGGGCCATTATGTACTGCGCGACTGCCACGCAAACGGATGGCGGAGTCGAGGATAAACGACGTGTCAGCATAATATGCCCGCCTCGCACGCACTGAGAAGCTGCGTCTTCTACCCGCTCCTCGACGACACGCCTCGGATGGCATTGCGTCCTTCGACTCGAAGCACAAAAAAATCCAAGGCAAAATGTATTTTAAAAAAATCGTAATAAAAAATCAATAATAATACCATTTGCGTTCCGGAAGGACGCGGCGAATATGGAGACCATCCATCAGGCAGTCATCTTTGAGTGCGGGGATGGCGTGGCACGTGTTCCCAACAGCCCCGTGGTGAATTATCCGCAAAGATACGCTCAGGCGAGTTTCGTAATTTCCCAAATCCGGTACTATCTGTCTACGCGCGCCTTTTTTCGTTGTCGTTAGTGCGCCGCAGGTTTTCGCAATGCTCTCGCGAACGAGACGCTGAAAAAGCAAGAACGATCGTTTGCTGAAGGCAACACCGAGCTCTTCCCATCCCCAAAATTACTCAGCACCGTTTTTACTTTTTCTCAAAATTTATTTCTATAAACGTTAGGTAACAGTCACGACTAAAGTCCCTTGATACTTATTTTACAAGTAGCGACAACTAATACAAATGACAAAGCACATTCCTTTGGAACACAATGGTGGCATTCAGTTCAAACCTCTGCTGTGTGCCGCCATTCGCTTCCTAAAACCTGCACCGCCACGCAGTTGGCGCTTCGAAGAATGTCGCTACTTGTAACAAGCTCCTATCTAGGGACTCTAGTCACGAAGGATGCACCACTCGGACTTCGATGTTCTGCGGGATACAATATGGCGGACAGCGGTGCCTATTCGGCGACTTGGGCTGATATTCTACGAGAGAGAGAGAGAGGGCGAGAACGAGAGAGACGCACTAAAGTGAATATATCCACGTGCTTCTAAGAGGTGTTGGGGTCTTAAGAAACTTGTATGCTTTTAAATTTGTATCCAATTCTCCATGAAATCTCTCAGAGTTTGGACCCTGAACTTGAGAGAAAATAAAAAAGAAGACACGTTGCATGACGGACTCTCCTATTGTCGCTACCGATTGTCGCTGACGACGTGCCTCTCCAACGTTTTGGCCTCTTAGTTTCGGATCTGTCGTGCGTGTGCCAGAAGCGGTAGCCTCATAATACGCTTTATTCAGAAATATGTACAAATAAAGAAAGTAATTATGTTAAGTTACTGAGTATTGGCCGCAAATGTAATTTGAGTAAAGTAGAAATTACTGAAATGGAAATAAATTAAGTAAATTAGTGACTACCGCAAAAAAAATAGCAAATTGCTTTTGAAGAATTTCTTTTTTGGTAACAAGAAAGTAGACAGGTCTTGATCTGTTAGCGACATTCTACTAGCTAAATATAAAGCGGCTTGTGTTTTCACAGAAATGCTTTAATAGCAAGTCTCTGCTTCGGCGTGCCTAATTGTTTTGTACTTTTAGTTTTTTGGTCAATGATGCACTGCGGATCTATCATCTCTACTTTGAGGTTTAGCACTCCCCCGAATTGATTTGCAGACAGTGTTTTTTTGTTTGCAGTGTTGCTCAACGTGCATCTAGGACATACTTGACGTAGAGTACAAAGTAAATGAGAGGTTATGTACTTCAAGTAGAGTAGTAAGTTCATCGGGTGCAATGTACTTGAACTGAAGTACTATAAGTAAAATGTGCTTCAACGTAAAGTACAAGCGATTTTTAACATAATCTTTCATGGTGCGCTTTTATAGCCCTATAATAAACAGTGTTTTTTTAACTGTTATACATTGCTCCAGAGGTAATCGGTGGTGCATTCTTTTTTTTTCGGAAATGGCTGCAAATATTGGGTAAAGTCAAGTCACCGCTACGAACTATTTAACACAATAAACTTATAAGGCACTTATATGTATCGGTCTCATGGGCGCCATCACTTCACTCAGAGAAATTACCAGGTGTCGTCCCCAAAGAAGATAGCGCGCTTTCACACGACATCACGCCATTTTCCTCGGAAAGTACCAGAAAACAAAATACTTTAGTAAAGTACAAATACATGCTCAGAGTATGTACTTCAACTAAAGTACAAGTTTTCTAAACCTAATTCAAGTAGTACTTTAAGTACCATGTGCTTAAAGTACTTCCCAACACTGCTTGTTTATTACTTTTTTATGTAAGACGTTGCAGGAATTACTAAGGTTTCTCGAACGATCTTCGAATCTTGCAAGACCGGCATATTTCGAGTTTTGGGAGGAAGGCAACGCAAATAAGTTACCTTTGGGTTGCCCTTTAGCACGCGATTCTTCCGAGCACAGCACAAGCTACTTTGTACAGCACTGAATCGAGCGGTGGCGCAGCTGGCCATTACTTGGTTCAAATGTTTTGAGCCGTATTTATCTAACCACCCATACAGGCTATATATAGAAGAACAAGTCCTT
This sequence comes from Ixodes ricinus, assembly GCA_037355805.1. Lineage (NCBI taxonomy): Eukaryota > Metazoa > Arthropoda > Arachnida > Ixodida > Ixodidae > Ixodes > Ixodes ricinus. The sequence continues at coordinate 5,195 of JAZHYW010021359.1, forward strand.
TCTGAAATTGCAGCGTAGCCTAGGCTACAGGTAGCCGCTTAAAGTCCTGCGGGTGCTTAGACGCCCTTGTAGAACTCCATCAGGGCAACATTGGCGGTCGCTATTTGTTCGCTGCCTCGTGATGGTTAGGGGGAGAAAATTGGTCTGAGAAGGGCGGGAGAAATCGTGTGTTGGTATTTTTAGGTTTAGGCTAGTTGGCGCAAGCTACCGCCTGTTACAATGGGTATAACCATTAACGTATCCATCCATTCAGGCGTGAAGCGTGCGACTGGATCCGAGGACAAGCCGAACGCCGACGGAGCACTACGTGTTAAATAGGGGCTTATACCGCAGTGAACGCGCCCTCGTACGCTTTTATGGTAAGGTGTATGGTCGGTAATAGGCATAGCTTTCTATATCCTGGCAGCGCCCAACAGATCGGTACGAGAAGCGGCCGCCGAAATGGAAAAGGGTGAGCGGCAGACAACGGATGAGAGAAGAGCCACGTGACTGGCGCCCCGCTGCGGCGAGACGCCGATACACACTTCTCCCGAGCGAACAAGTGTATTTCGGGTCCTCGCCGCTGCGAAAAGCTCTGCGTTGACGTCCAGGTTCCCCAAGAAGTGGCTCTTTGATGCTCTGTGCTACCAGATCCTCGGGCTCCAAATCTGCGACCCGGCACTCTATGGCTCCGGTCGTCGAACTGCCAGGCTTTGTGAGTATAGAGGAGGCTATATAACAATCGAGTAGATAGTCCGCCTCGCCGCTCGAGCATTTTGCCCTCGAAAAACACTTCGTCGCACGCGCAGCCAGTGCAAGGCGCGAGGAAACGACCAGTTTCCTGGAGGCGGGGCTTCTACTCGGTTCTTAACATGCCACCAAGTATATAGACCAACTCAATTCCCTGATGTCACGCCACTCAGGTGGCGCTACTGTCGGTATTGCGCATGCGCAAACGCTCCGCTCCTCCCGAATTTGGTTTCTGCGCGGTCGCAGTGCCCACACCTGGAGTGGGCAAAGCGGGCGTTTTTGCAAACACTCCGTTGCTGTAGAGATAGCGCCAACTTTTGAAAAGTGTCGTTTCCAATGAACCTTGTAAAAAATGCAGCCTCCGAAAAAAAAAACAAAAACTTGCATTTGAGGGAATATTTTTGTTTTTTTATATTCGATGCTGGGATGAAGATTTTAACGGGGAACAAATTAGATGTCTTACGTGGGCCAAAACCATCAATGGCGAAATGTGCCCACGGGCAGACGTCAAGGCCAGGTAATGGAATTCACAATCGCTATACAAATATAAGTTCGTCCTGCGCCATTTCAATCTCGCACTTGCATTTTTGGGTCCGCTCTCAGAACGACGTGAAATGTGACGGATCCTTTTCTTTAAATCTTACAACGTTCCCATTGAGCACGCATCTTTTCGTTTTAGTTTTTGCTCTCAGAAATGCAAAACTAAATTGAATGTAAGAAAACAAGAAAGAACTGCCGAAAAACTTTTTCGTAAAACATCTAAAAGATGGCACTCCTTTCTAAAAAAAAAATTCTTTTTGAGCGAGATTTTAGAGTTGAACGTGCGGGATTAAAAAGCACGACACTGAACGTTAAGGTAAACGCGAAACAAAAATAAATAATTGGATTTCTTTTATTAGTGCCAGCTACGGTGAAAAACGAGCAAAATACTTCAGTGAGGTAATTTGTTTTGTTGTTTAACGAAGTTTTAAGAAAGCTGAATGGAGTCGATGGACAAGCACAAAATGCAGCGTTCCCGGACAATGTTTTGCGCGATTTCTGTCTTTATTCGTTACGTCTCGTGTTCTTGGTCCTTGTGAGGACTCGTTCACACTGCCGTGACGAAGAACACACACTTCCTGCAAACAGGCCAGATATGCTGTTAGCGGCCAACCTTTCGCGTGAGTGATGACAACTTGACACAAGACATCATGTTCGAGAAATACTTCGGGAGATTCCTTGGTTTGTCATAAGCTGAAAACTAATTTTTGTTTTATTGACGACGAAGAAAAGTTTGTTGTCGGTTACATCGGCTGTGCTATTCACTTCCAACTCAGGTGTGTTAAACCAGCACATAATCGGGGCTTTTTCGGTAATGTGTATAAGTAAATGTTCCGAGTAACGTTTACAAGTACAAAAGATGATCGACTTCACTGGTGTCGGTCCTCGTTTTGTTTCACCCCATTTCATTAAGAATGCTGCTAAGGGCTATACCAACACAGGGCGAACATACCAGTGGCACTCCGCACCAACACAACGAAAACAGCTTTTCGTCGACAGTGAGCACTCTTCAGCGATTCAACGTGTTGAGAAAGTTGTCTTTCTGCGGCCCTTGAGGACACGCAAGCGCAGAAAAGATCGCAGCCAACCGTGTAGGGCCTGTCTGAAAGCCGAGTTTGCTGACTCTTCGTCTAGCCGAGTCCCTCCGCCATTTGTTTCGGGCTTTGTACCTCGTCGACGTTGACGGACAAAACCCAGAGAGCAGTGCAGGCACCGCCAGACGTACCTAATTAGCTGCTTTTCTGTCGCTTGAGTGCCCTTAATTGGCGATAAAAGCACATCCCTGTAGATGGTAGCTTCTGGGGATTGGCCATCTGGAAGACAGCAAAAATGACGCTTTTAAGCGCGCTAAATCTAAACAGCGTGCAAGAAGATTAATGGAATCCAATTAGCTACATCAGTTCCCGTCGTTTAGTTGCAGCACGCTAACAGAATCTTCGGAAACTGGATTATCGCAAAGGTCGTGCCTTATAGGCTGACGAACCCAGGGCTGCCGAGGCTGCGATGTTTGTTTGAAACAGCTGGATTTCTCAGCGGAGCGAGGCGGCTTTCTGATGGATTAATCGGATTAACCTTAAATAAATAACCGGGACTGGCAAAAAACACGATAAAGTGTCGCAACCCACCTGTTTACCCGAAACGGAGCACGGGGGGGGGGGGGGGGGGGGGGGCGGGTGCGTAGCGAAAGTTTTGGTACTGCGGACTCGCGTATTCTGCTTCTACATTCCGCTTAAGTCAGTCTTGATATAGACGGCGGTCGTACTATAATATGAATTTGTGTAGTCACCTCTGCCTCCCTCTTCAACTAATACATAACAGGACAGTCGTGGTTAGCAGAGGTGTACGGTGACTGACTGGCGGAAAAAGGATGGTTCTGAAATAAATATTTTCTCGGAAAGGGAGTTCCAGGTGGTTATAGCCTGCGGGAAATATGAGGTATTAATGGCGCCGGAATTGTGATTGAGGCGAGATGATATCCTCCTACTAGGGTCGACGCCCAGTTTTGGGCACCAGCAAAGATATCCGCTTGCTTTTGACCCCAAAAGCCTTCCGCTGTGCCACTTCGCAAATACGTTCTACATTGCAACGAGCTTTTTTTTCTTTCTTTTAACAAACATTTATAAAACAAAACTGCTATACGTACACACACACGTACACGCACACACACACACACACTGCAATTAAAAAAAGATCTATGAGCACCACTGCGATATAATGTAGAGTCTGTACTTACTTAATTGCTGTTCTTCGTTTTATTGCTGTAGTCTTTTTTTCTTGTGTATTGTGTACTTCTTGAACTGCACAAAGTAAAACTGACTTCTATACCACTGCCGATGGCCAAGGCTCGTACCAAGCTTAGGATTGTAGTTTTTTTTTCCGCTGCTCTATAGCTTTTGTAAATGGAATTAAAAAAACATCATTAGAATAATCATTATTCTTACTATCAAAACAACTGGGAAAATTAAAGTACCATCTATCAAACACACGCCGAAGAACCATTTAAACTCTATTTTGAAAATCTGTCAAAAAAACATCGTCAGGCAGGTTGTTGCAATCTTCAATAGCTCTTGGAGGAAAAGAAAAAGCAAACACATCAGCGTGAGTCCCAGTGTGTAACGCGTTACTCGAAAAAGTGATCGATTACAATTACAAATACTTGGGGGCGCTTAAGCTTCTCCTTTAAGAGTAGAACGCGAGAGCGTTATTGGGCCCCGTTCTCAAAGCCTTCTCATTAAACCCGCGCTCGGTCCCAAGCCGTGCAAACATCTGCATGTTCTAGTCGGTAGCGTCACGTGCTCTGATCGGTAGCGTCACGTCTCACGTGACGTCACATGTCGTCAGGTGTTTTAATTGGAATTTTGTGGCCAAATGGCGGGGCGGAAATATTTTGCTCCACGTTTGGCGGGAACACTTTTCGCTTAAGTTAGCGGAAAATTTTCCCACAAAATTCAGCGGGTCGATAGGGTCATGATGTCACAGCCATGTGTGACGTCACACGTGGCTGCGCGCGTTGCATTATGGGATTTTTTGGTCCCGCCGACGCCGGATTTTGTTTTACGACACGAGCTCCTAAACGCTATCGCGTTAAGAACTCTTGCATAAAGGTATTCAATTATATTACTTGATTGCTTGAGACGAAAAATAAGGGGCCGTTACTTGAAAAAAAGTAACCGTTAGTTCTCTGATTCCTTCAGATTTTCAAAATAACAACGGAAACGGGTCTTCCATGCTATCTATTATTTAACTAGAAAAATCGAATTACAAGCTACTTATCTCTTATCTTCTGAATTCACCAATTTTGGCAGTCCATCGTCCTGTCATAGACAGCAAGTTCGAGCATTCCGTGGCAGGAAACTTGTAGAAACGTAGGAAGCCATTGAAAGGGGACGGTAATGTAGTAACGATTACACGTCATTTTGATACTTCCAAAAATAATCAGATTACAATTGTAATTACCTTGTAATAAAAGATATCGAATCATGACAAAATTTCTCCAACAAGTCATCGATTACAAGTAATTTAATTACTTGTAATAAGTACCTCGCAAGTCTGGAACGTGACTAAGCATGACAGGAGCACGGTCGGATCTTGTTCGGGTGGTTCGAATTTCATATCTCATAAAACGGCTCCTGTAAAAAAAAAAAAAAAAAAAAATATATATATATATATATATATATATATATATATATATATATATATATATATATATATATATATATATTCCTTTATAGCATGAGATTACACTTAGCATTGTCGTCTAGAAATTTTAGCCTAACAGATTTTCTTCGTGCATCAAGCAACTCCCAATGCGGGGCCTCGTTCGGTCGTGTATCACTACTGTGTGGCTCCGTTAAAGACCCTCAGGCTAGCGGTTCTACTGCACTGGCTAAATTACTCATGCATAGTGACAATGTCGCCGTGTTCTGGCAGACAAACTTGCTGTATAAAAAATAACTACTAACTTGTAGTTTTTTTACGCTTTTTATAATTTTTCACTTGTAACCGAGTCATTCCTGATATCTGTGATTTTTTGGCAGTTAAGTGCTTTCTTGGAACTTCACAGGAAAGATGCTGAGCGATCATTAGAAGTCCCAGAGTGGAAAAAACAAAACAACTTCGTTTTTCTTTTCTGATTTCCTCGTTGCTGGGTTTTCTTTCTGTTTTCTTTCCTCTCGTCTCGGCACCCCAGCTCGATTTACGTGTGTCTTAAATTCGGGAAAACATCTGTGAATGAGTCTAACAAATCGACGAATATGAGCTTGCTGGTAAGTTACAGGAATAATGGAAAGCGACAAAGGGCCACTGGACAAAACTACCCGAAGCATAACGAATTCTCGTTCGGGTTAGTAAGGAACAACACGTTTGTGGTTGGATACAAAACGGGTGCGGTGATACTTAGCAAAAACAAGAGAACCAGGAAAATACAAAAAAAATTTCAACTGACGTCCAAGCACATGTCAAAACTAAAACGCTAAATGCGTAAAAAGAACAAAAAAAAAACGCTGGGACGTAAATTGTTTTGACGTCACCACCCAGAGATAAGAGTCGCGTACCCTATCGGTGTTGGCATGAATCTCACGATTGTCTTGCGGCGTTGAATCTAGCCAATTTCGAACGTCTGTCCAACTGTTAGGATGCACAACTCCCGGTAGCCGGCACAGTGGTACCTCATTATTTTATACATTCGGTATATCTGTACCATAAGTACCAAGAGTTTACATATTTCTGAAACTATCTGTAGCTTCGAACTTTTTCAAAAGTAATACAAACGAGTGCGACTGGGGATTCGGCGAGACGCACGAATTTGCAGCCGCGCAAGCCCATCCATAGCGGCAGCCAAGGCGACTGAGGGCGGATGCGGCGATCTGTTGCGGTCATCGTGTGGATTTCTTGACGTTCTTTATTTTTGGCGAAGGTGAGGCGGTTAAAGTGCAACCATCCGGAGTGTTGCAAGCGCCTTTGAGCGTCAGCTGCCTCGCCGAAAAGCTATTTTCTGTTTCTTATAAATGTAAGCGAGCTGACGCTTCAAACACGAACGTGTTGTCTTCAAAGACGCTTTCACTTCACGAATGTGTGCGCTAGTGCAGCTTCGTTTGACCGTTTGAGGCGTCGAGCTTGCTTTCTTGTTGCTTCTCCTTTGCTCGCCCTTACGAGAAAATGGAGCGCACATTCTACGGACGCCTGCGGAACAGTTATTTCTGTTATGGTTGCCTTTGTGGTCACAATAAATATTTGCGCATTCCCCGATTCTCTCTTTCAGTTGTCCCCTTCTCTTTTCTGTTGAGTGCAGCGGTTTTAATTTGATTGCATATTGTGCATGATCTGCTTAGGAATTTATAATGTAAGCGTGCATCTGAGCGATCGATTCCTACCTAAATTCAAAACTCTAGTAACTTACGCCAGACTAGCTAGGTGGCGCAAATTACCGCCTGATGCGAACGGAATCGATGATATTATTTATCCACCCATTCATATAGCAGCCATCTATGTCTCTAGCCTTATAGTGAACGGAAGCGCCAAGGAGGAACCACTGATCTCCACTAGAGGGGCTGGATGGCGCATTGAGCAAACAGGAATGAAGCCACCGGAAGTGAGCGGCTTGTCCCGGAAGTGAGCGCTTGGCAGGCTTTGGAACCCGTCGGAGTGCTGGTTGGAAAAGCGTCCAGGGCGCTGGATTTTCGCTTGTTCCCTCAAGAAAGCCTGCTTGCTGCGCAATAACAGCGCATGCGAACCCGAGAAGTATCACGGGAAGCCATTCAATGTAAACATTTTGAGATTCTAGTTGATCAAGATGTGAAGATGTCCCAAGTTCAAATGCCTCATCCTCGGGATTTGATCCAGAACGGGAGTATTAAAACCCAATCAAAGACACAAAAGAGCATTGTCCAAAATATCGACTGAATGCACTAGGAAGCCCAGCGCACGCCCGACTTCCGGGACAAGCATCGAACTTCCGGTGGCTTCACTTGCGCCAGGCTCGGAGAGCAGCTAAGCGCCATCCAGCCCCCTAGAGTAGAGATCAGTGGAGGAACCCACTGATCTCAATGACAATTGCTGGATCGCGTTTGCCCGCTCCGCGAATGCGGTCACTGGCGGCCATCTTTTTGGTAGAGTTATATCACCTCTAGCCAAGATACAGCTGCTGAAGCCACCTGGCAGCCACCATCATCCATCCACGGCAGACGGCGTTTTGGCAGTTGTGGTGGCAGGCTGCCATCAAAATAGCGTGGGTGATATTCCGTGATTGATTGAAATTGTTTGACAAAACATGTTTTTAAAACCCGGCGTGAACGGTAGCCCGGTCTTTGAGGACCCGGTGAAAGTTTCACGAAATCGCGCAGCACCGGGGAAAAACAGCACAGCACGCATCGAAAGTCGCATCGAAAGCATCGAAAGCAGACGCCGGTACGTAGTCTGCTTTCGATGCGAGCTGCGCTGCTTTCCCGGTGCTGCGCTTTCGTAGAACTTTCGCCGGGTCCTCAAAGACGAGGCTACCGTTCGCGCCGGGTTTCAAGAATCTGCTTCGTCGAACAACTTCAATCAAGCACGAAATATCACCCACGGTACAGTGTACTAGATCTACGGCTATTTTATGGCAGCCTGCCGCCATTGCGCTGTCCGCCATATTACTATGATGGCTAGAGATGATATAACTCTACCAAAAGATGGCCGACCGTGGCCGCATTCCCGTCCATAGGCGGTGCTGGTCAAACGCGATCCAGCAATTGTCATTGAGATCAGTGGAGGAACCCGAAATTGACATCACAACAGCCGCTAGGTGTGCTGACAGTCAAGTGAACCGCTAAGGACTATGAGGGGGCCACTCTTTACGTTTACTCTATTACTCTATATCGAAGCTGTTTTTCCATTCTTCAGGACTGCACAAAACGAAAAGAAAGCTGAACGAAGGTGCCACAAGTAGTGCGAAGCTCAGTCATGTGAGCTGGTATACTACCCAAAATCAGGGCGCCTCAGTTTGTGCAAAACTTCGGCGCAGGAGGCCTAATAAAACTATCGCATATAGTTACAATAAACAGCGACGCAAGGCTTTCGGATACTTCTCTAATGTACGAGTCCCCACTAGAGGGACGAACAGGAACAGGTGACACCGACAAGCCACAAGCACGTGCAGGAAACACGCCAAGGTATCTTTGGCAGGATCGCAATCACTGCAGCGCTTACTTCAAGAGCGCCGAGGGAGAGCCCTGCCTAAGGTAGCTTCGCATGCGTGCCGCACGAAGCTAAGTTACCACGGAAGCTCGATTAGCAGTTCAGCTAATAAAGATAAACAACATTGCCTAACCTGTCAAAAAAAAAAAAAAAATGAGAATAATTATTTAATTTTGGTTTTAAAAAAAATGTTCTGCGGATATTTAGTTGGAATTATAAAATCGCACGTGCAACTCACTTCGCCTTTTCCTTTGCGACTGGGAAGCATGAAAACCTGAAAACAGAAACCCATTCGCTCTAAACAAATGTCCGCGTACCCAATTTCATGCAGAGCGCACCTCAAAAACCAATAACTGCCGTCAACAAAGAGGGTTCGGGAAATGTCGAAACGAGAGTAATAACGTTTCGACCTAAAAGCGAAAGTCAGCGAAGCGGCACTAAGCGAGATGCGGTACATTGCGGACAATACATTTTTCGCTGAAAATACTTTTTATTTTGTGGACCTTTGTTCGCCGGACTGCATTCTGTAGATCGGTGCGATTGTCCGATTCGGTTGTTTCTCGCTCCGCTGGATTGGCCTGTAATATTGCTTCCATTCTCGGTGGGAGCAGGAAGTTCCTCAAAGCAAACCGATGCGAGTAATACCTGAGGCCCGTGGCGCTGTTGTTGGTCGTGAGAACCTAAAGAGATTGTCCCGTCAAATTTTGTATTCGAGAAAACAATTGAATATCACTGTTATTGCTTCGAGACCCATCGTACGTGCAATATCTGAATTTTATATGCACCTCTGCATGAGTAATTTATTTTATACTGCCTCAATCGCACCTCAGCGTAAACGCTGCTATCGGTGGCAACATTGGAGCTCTGACGTCACACAACACAAAGCGAGCATTTCTGCCTCGTCGTTTTCCTGCGAGGGAACGCCTCAGCATGCTTCCTTTTTGTTGTTGTGCTCGACTTGTTTCGTGGTTGGGTGAGATTTTTGTTGCGCGGTTGGGTGCCACAATTACCTCGAGTTGTGGAACTCCCGCGAGAGGGGGTACCCCCCTCACTCACTTCAATCCGCCTGGAGTCGTTCGAAGCGCCATCTATATTTTCGTTTCATAACTGTGCGTTCCAAAGAGCACAGCTGAAGCGCCAAATGGCGATCACAACGCCGCCATTTCTCCCGCAGCGGTCACTCGAGGAACTGCACGTGACATCTATTTTGGCTTCAATCGGCCATTTCGGAGCCGAAACAGATACGGTGGAATGGGTTACAGGGGTGCCACCCCCGTCTCCCCAGCGGACGCGCCGCGACATATCACCGAAGTTAAAATGCGCCTAGGTCGGGACGCGCTACCTGAAATCCCCGCTGAGGCATGGTTGTATAAAAACAATATTAATTGTGCTGCAAAACCTTGAAAACTAAAAATTTTAGAAAACATCACGCGCCCCCCATTTTGTACTAAACTCCAATAAAAGTTACTACAAAAAGAGTTTTTTTCCGTTGGTTTTTACGTTTCTAGTAACGTTGAAACGAACGTATCCCGATTCAGTTACCAAAGCAGCCGTCCGGCGGCGCGTCGAGCGACTCCGGGCGAGTCGTGGTGAGTGAGGGGGGGGTACTGTTCGTGCATGCAGCGTCTATGAACAGTTCCGTAACTGAGTTAATCTAATAACGTTGATGCGAGCCAAGACATGACGTTCCACAATTTTCCGGGAGACTTGCAGCGGCGAGCAAAATGAATCGTCGCCGTGCGTACGGACTGGGTTCCCAGTCAAGATCGAGGTTCCGCTTATGCAGCAATCATCTCACAGAAGAGAGCTACGAGCTGAGCTCTAAGCCGACAGAAGCCTCGTAAACTGAGGTGTGATGCTGTGCCAACGATATTAAACTAGGTCCATCCACTCGCCCAATGCGATCAATCAGTTTGATTATGCAGCAAAACCGAAACCAGCAGCTAGACCACCTGGAAACGATACCAGAAGTTGTATTTGGCACGCGTGAAGCCAAATTCTGTTTATTTATTTATGTATTTATTTATTTATTTATCTTACCCTCAGGGCCAGAGGCATTACAGAGGGGAGTGGGAAAAACAAACAAACAAAAACAGCATGAAACAACAGTGAAACATGAGTTAAGTAATATGAAAAACATTGTTACTAACACTTGTGCGAAAGAGGTCACAATCAACAATAGATGCAAGGGATGGAGGTAACTGGTTCCATTCCTTTGTAACTCTCGGGATGAATGAGTTAAAATATTTGTTATAACGGCAAGATGGAACTCCTACTTTGTGCTGATGATCTAGACGTGCTGAAACGAAGGTTGGTGGGGTTAATAGCTGATTTCTGAGTACCGGGTTGTGGTGGAATATTTTGTGAAAAAGACAAATGCTAGAAATTTTACGGCGATGTGCGAGGCTGGATAAAAGTAAAATGTTCTTCATTGATATCACACTTGCGGTACGGTTATAATTAGTTAGTATAAAACGTGCGGATTTATTCTGAATGGATTCGATTAGGTCACTAAGGTAGGTCGTATCGGGATCCCAGATGGAAGCTGCATATTCAAGTTTAGAGCGTACTAGAGTTTTATGAAGAAAAAGCTTTAAGGATGAAGGGGCCAGAAAAAAGTTCCGTTTAAGATAACCAAGCATGCGGTTAGCGTTATTAGTCACGTAAGTAGCATGCAGATTGCAGGAAAGGTCAGAGCTAAGGATTACACCGAGATACTTGTAAGAGTCAACAGGTTCTAATGGTATGTTATTCAGTTTGTAAGTAGTATAGTAAAAGAAACTTTACGGGTTACGCGCATTAAATTACATTTTTTAATGTTAAAGGGGTCATAAAACGATTTTTCTACTTCTTCCTCGCTTAGCTTCAATCCTCAACTCAAATGCGAATTGTGAAATCACGTCGTCGTGACATTCTTCGGCACCGAGTGCGATGACTCTAGCTTCCGCCGTGCATTTTATGCACCACCATACGAACTTGTCATTCCCCAGTGACGATAAGTTCCGTCAGGGCACTCATTGGCCACGAACGCGAATCCGAATATTCGTCGACGGATTGATTGTTGACGAGCGCATACGTCCGAGTGACGCAGTTCTCGTGTCCAGTGCGTGAGCTGGGCTCGGCTGACGTCAGTTTGGCACAGCTGACGCGCTTTGGGAACCGCGGATGTATCATAGTGAAAAAGGCGGAGAGCTTTTCGAAGGAAAGAAGGTACAAATAGTCCGTTATATTTTCTCAAATTTTCGTACTGACAAAGCTGGCTTTGACTTTCTACCCTCTTTCTTTTAGTCAACCAAACGATATGCGATTGAGTAAAGTCCCATTTTTAAAATAATTTATCCCAGCCCAAATTCGTTTCATAGGCCCTTTAAGTTCCATTGACCAAAGCTCGCACCATTTCAAAATAGAATCCAAGTCATGCTGTAAATGTCGGGAATCCGAGTCATTAGATATTATACGGTAGATGGCACAATCGTCAGCAAATAGTCTTACAGAGGAGGATACAACATTGGGCAGAGTCGTTAATGTAAATCAGGAAAAGTAATGGACCTAAAACAGATCCTTGAGGTACTCCAGACGAAACAGATGTGAGGGTAGAGTTAACACCGTTACAGGTTACAAATTGTGAACGATCTCGTTAAGAATGCTATCAGCCAATTAAACACGTTAGGGTCGATGTTAAGTTTGCTTAATTTATGGAGTAGAAGTCTATGGGATAGCTTATCGAAAGCTTTTGAAAAAATCAAGAAATATGCAGTCCACACTGAGATCCCTGATCAAAAGCAACATGAAAATCATTAGTAATGGAAAGTAGCTGTGTTTCACATGAAAACATTTTTCTGAACCCATGTTGAGCTGAGGTGAAGAAGGAGTTAGATTCAAGGAAGTTAACAAGTTGCGTGTATACGGTGTGCTCAAAGACTTTACAAAAAATGCTGGCTAGTGAGATAGGCCTGTAGTTGTATGAGGAGTGCTTGTCACCAGCCTTGTGGAGAGGAATTACTTTCCCAATTTTCCAGTCACTTGGTAAAACCCCGATATCAAGTGACTGTTGAAATATAAATTGAAATGTTGAAATGACCCGCATGTGAAAATAGAGCGTGGCTACGATTCACCAAGCTCGTCCAAGTCAAGTAACGACATGCATTTGAACGATTCGCCGTTTGCCTTCGACCCGCGTTCATCGCCTCTGACGGAACGACCCGCAGCCTCATCACCGATCCAGTGGATCCGCCGAAATGTGTACCCAGATGCCGCTTCGTGTACCTAGTTGCCGCTTTAGAGGCAAAATCTGCACCCTTTGCTTTGCAAGCGCTCCTCGCTCGATCGGTGGCCGTCGCAGCTGTGTTTGCGTGAAACCGCATACGTTTGCTCGAAGCTTATGGCTGTTCTCGAGTAATATCCCGCTAAAAGGCGCTACTTTTTTGCACACGCTTGGGAACTGCATTAAAATAACCGTATTTCAGTAGGGTGCAACCTAGGAGACGATATAATTCGAAACGAAATACGAGACATCCATCGACCAACGCTTGTTATCCTGACCATCCGACAAACCTTTGCGTTTTGTGACGTCACGCAGCAGCTACGGATGTCAGCCATTGACACTGGCGAAATTTGGGGCGCAGTTTCGTACATACGCTCATGAAACGTTTAATTACTAGGGGAGATCATATATCAATAAAAATGACGTTTGTCTACATGAAGGCTCTCTCGACGTAACAAGCGCAAAAACTTAAGTACTTCCGGTTTCGACCGGACAATCCCTTTAAAGCGCCAAGGTACTGTCGGTGGCGCCCCCTTAAAGTTCCCCTACGTGACGTCACTACCGGGATGGGCCTCGCTGTGATGTCGTCCCGTGTCGTGACTACAGTTGCCAATGAGGCGTCGCATTTTTAGAAAAACACAGTGTAAGAAGTGTGGAGAACCTACTTTTCCGCAAAGCACTTGGGGAAGTCGATCGCTACAATCTACGGTGGGATATCGGCGAACGACCGAAGTTTATATAAGATCCGAAACCTAAAAAAACTCTGGGCTGTGTCGTCACGTTTCCCACGCCCAGCGCTAAAACACAGACTGTTTTTTTTTGTTTTTTTTTTGCTTTTAGGTCTAAGCGTGTCTCGCTATCTGCCGATATCCCACCGTTGATTGTAGCGTTGTGAAGTGCTATAAAAAAAAAAACGAATCGACGATGAAATTTTTTTTTACTGTGCATTTTTGAAGTTACACTCTAGAAAACGTCCGTGTGTCTACTTTCACACAAAACACTCGAGAGCCAATCACCGCAACTTACGAAGGCAGCTCAGCGAATGACGATGCCGAAACATATGTTTAGACCGAAAAACGCAGTCTGAGTTGTGACATTAAGCAATGCAAAACGTCACGCTTGCATTGCTTAATGTCACAACTCAGATTGTGTTTTTTTTTTAGTCTAAACATATGTTTCGGCATCGTCATTCGCTGAGCTGCCTCCGTAAGTTGCGGAGATTAGCTCTCCGAGTGTTGTGTGTGAAACTAGACGTACAGTCGGCACGGAATGAAATGCGAACAGTGGGTGCAAGGTTTTCGCTAGATGCTGCACCACCTGAACCAGATGGGAGCTGCAAGAAGATGGCTCCTCCTTCGATGTGTTAGACGCTTGCTCAGTCCATCCAAACCTTTGGTGTTGCGTCTCTAGGTGACTCAGCGTGGGTCGAAAACCATGCGCCCCTTGTTCGCGTTTCATTCCGTGCCGACTGTACATACTTTTTTAGAGTGTATTGGTTTGCCATTAGTATTTCTGTCTACGAGAGCTGAGTCAGACCCTTTAAGGCGTCATATTGAGCGTTTGATCAATCGTGGAAAGCTGACCTATAGTGACGCATCTTTGGTCACGCAGTTTTCGCCGACACGAATGCCGGCCATGGTGGTGCATGATGGAGCGCGCGATTGAGCCGAAAATGGCAGAGCGTCACCGAATGCGGCGCGTCGCCGGTGGCCAGTGTACAAACCAATAAGAGAATGCCAGTACCACTTAGAAGACAAGGACTGGGACTCCCCACCGAAACGCCGATATAGTGGATCACCGCAGCGTCACCTACCTTGCGTCAACGACGTCAAGAGCTGGTCTTGCAGTGTCTCGCGACCTCAAGACTGACGCGTCTGCCACCTTGAAGCGGCCCTCGTCAAGCTCCAGCGTGTTTGCCTCTTGGGGGAGTCGGGGATCCACTAAAGATGACGTCATGAGCAGGACTTGTCTTCTCGATCGTCGTGCTCTAAAATGGTGGCGTGTTGCCAGCAGCCGCACAGACTAACGAATAGGACCGTGCCTCTTCGCATGCGGGATGCGCCATGGTCCAGGAACGCGACTCGTCAAACTGCCATCTGAAAGGAGCGTCCACACTGTACGATCAAACGATGACGGTACTTGGGTCAAGACGAAGATAGGTTTGGTGTATATCTTTTCATATGCGTAGTTACCTTACCGGTGGAGAGAGGGTGCTGACACGAAGGGGCACCATAAGGTGGCTTCAATTTGGTTGGTTTCGGTTTCAGCGGGATCGCGCGGCTCTGTTGTGGCGTTATGTCATTTTCGCTTAGTCTTGTGATATAAATGAATTCCGTATGATACAAATTTAACGATCCATTGGCAATTGGCCACCTCAAGAAACACGACGTAGTTACAAGCCTAAATTCTGGATTTTTACGAATACCTTCATCTGACCATGTTCTTTGTTCGACGAGGTTCGGTTGCTAGACTACTGAAATGATGCCGGGGGAGGATTACGGATGTCTACGGGCGTAGTGGACGTACCCTCGGATACTAGTTTCCGCAGAAATAAACTAGAGAAGAGACTAATGTTTGGAGGCACAGTGAAAAAGCAGGTCGACGATCTGACATAATAATGTTCGGAATCGCAGAGAACAGATGAACTCGCGAGTTTAGTGCTCACTGTTCGGTTTTCGAAGATACCAACATTTTGCGAAAAATGACGACAAGAAAGAAAGTTGTAAGGAAGCACGGAATGCAAAAAGAAGCGATATTCTCTCCATCGGTTTCTTTGAAGAAATTAAGTACTCAAGATATGTTTTGATGACCCATCCACCGACTAGGAAATCTTTTCGACTATCAGCCTGGCTAAAGTATTTAGTATCAGCATTTCACAATACCTAAAGAAATCACTTACTATACGGACATTTCCTTACAACGTATTGAGAATATGGGATTAAGGATAAACCCCTTAAGTGAAGTCTGACGTCTATCTTCCGCATAAATAGCGGGAAAAAAATTAAATGACGCAAGAGAATTGACTTTTAGCAACATCGGTTGAAGTCAAATGCCAGGCATCGCTTCATGAACTTGTGTAGAAAGATCATTATTTGTTTGGAAAGAACACGCTTTTTAATTTCGGCGGCGTCGGCTTTTCGGGGTCACATATTGCGGGCCTGAGGCGCTTTTGTCAGGCACTCACAAGCTGTCTTTGGCGCGTTTTTCATCCGGGGAGCCAACCCTCCGTGTCTAAATAAATTAATTGAATTAGATAGCTTTAGAAAATCGTATGGCTGCTGACATGAGACCGAGCACAATGTATAGTTTCTTTAAATTCATAAACAGATCAAGCGAACGTTTACGTATGCCGCACAAATGATTCCACCATATAATCAAAAGCAACTGTTTTGGATTTGTTATGAAGGCAGAGCACGATGCTTCCGAGAAACACACGTAGTGACTACTTCAGTGTATAATATGTGCCTTCTTCTTTAAGATCATAAATGCGTGATCATAAATATACCTTGCACTTCTTATTGCGCAACAAACACGTAGCCACTATCACTTCAGCAAATTTACGCCGTCATAAATAATTGGCATCTCAAGCCTCGTCTGTCCATGTACATACTCAAAGTGCACTTGTGCTAACGCTGACTCTTTTCCTCACACGTATCCGGTACGCCGACGGTGCAAATCATCACAACCTTTTATAAAATCGAGTGCAGAAGTTGACCACATAATCATGGCATGCAGTTAGGTAATAAAAATAGGCATCACACGACGCTTTACAAAGCAAGACGGAACAATTACGGTAAAACGCTACAAAAAAAACAAAGTACTATTTTTTTTTGTCGCGTTTCGGCGCGGAGGGGGAGAAAGGTGCGACGATTTCAAGTCA
>JAZHYW010021360.1:0-39151 GCA_037355805.1 Ixodes ricinus
ACAAAGGACAAACACATATCTCCAAACACAGCTAGTGTGACTGGTGCGCGACCGAAAAAATCCGCCTGGTCCGGGTATCGAACCCGGGACCTCTCCATTACAGGTGGAGCGCTCTACCAACTGAGCCAACCAGGAGTTAGACGTCAGTAGAGCAAACGGGTTTTATCAGCTGCCACCAGTCTAACACCAACAAGGGTGAAGCTTGCAATTTAAGGTTATGATTATAATGCAATTAAATGCAAAGGTGCAAGCGAGCTGGACAAGAATGACGAAAATAATCCCTGGAGAAGGGGAACAAGAGGGACAAAGGACAAACACATATCTCCATACACAGCTAGGTGACTGGTGCGCCGACCGAAAAATCCGCCTGGTCCGGGTATCGAACCCGGGACCTCTCCATTGCAGGTGGAGCGCTCTACCAACTGAGCTAACCAGGGGTTAGACGTCCAGTAGAGCAAACGGGTTTTATCAGCTGCCACCAGTCTAACACCAACAGAGGGTGAAGCTTGCCATTTAAGGTTATGACTTATAATGCAATTAAATGCAAGGTGCAAGCGAGCTGGACAAGAATGACGAAAATAATCCCTGGAGAAGGGGAACAAGAGGACAAAGGACAAACACATATCTCCATACACAGCTAGGGTGACTGGTGCGCCAGACTGAAAAATCCGCCCCTGGTCCGGGTATCGAACCCGGACCTCTCCATTACAGGTGGAGCGCTCTACCAACCGAGCTAACCAGGGGTTAGACGTCAGTAGAGCAAACGGGTTTTATCAGCTGCCACCAGTCTCAACACCAAAGAGTTGAAGCCTGCAATTTGAGGTCATGATTATAATGCAATTAAATGCAAAGGTGCAAGCGAGCTGGACAAGAATGACGAAAATAATCCCTGCGAGAAGGGGAACAAGGGGGACAAAGGACAAACACATATCTCCAAACACAGCTAGGTGACTGGTGCGCAGCCGAAAAAATCCGCCTGGTCCGGGTATCGAACCCGGGACCTCTCCATTACAGGTGGAGCGCTCTACCAACAGAGCTAACCAGGGGTTAGACGTCAGTAGAGCAAACTGGTTTTATCAGCTGCCACCAGTCTAACACCAACAAGGGTGAAGCTTGCAATTTAAGGTTATACTTATAATGCAATTAAATGCAAAGGTGCAAGCGAGCTGGACAAGAATGACGAAAATAATCCCTGCAGAAGGGGAACAAGGGGGACAAAGGACAAACACATATCTCCAAACACAGCTAGGTGACTGGTGCGCAACCGAAAAAATCCGCCTGGTCCGGGTATCGAACCCGGGACCTCTCCATTACAGGTGGAGCGCTCTACCAACTGAGCTAACCAGGGTTAGACGTCAGTAGAGCAAACGGGTTTTATCAGCTGCCACCAGTCTAACACCAACAAGGGTGAAGCTTGCAATTTAAGGTTATGACTTATAATGCAATTAAATGCAAAGGTGCAAGCGAGCTGGACAAGAATGACGAAAATAATCCCTGGAGAAGGGGAACAAGAGGGACAAAGGACAAACACATATCTCCAAACACAGCTAGGTGACTGGTGCGCAACCGAAAAATCCGCCTGGTCCGGGTATCGAACCCGGGACCTCTCCATTACAGGTGGGAGCGCTCTACCAACTGAGCTAACCAGGGGTTAGACGTCAGTAGAGCAAACGGGTTTTATCAGCTGCCACCAGTCTAACACCAACAGAGGGTGAAGCTTGCAATTTAAGGTTATGATTATAATGCAATTAAATGCAAAGGTGCAAGCGAGCTGGACAAGAATGACGAAAATAATCCCTGGAGAAGGGGAACAAGAGGGACAAAGGACAAACACATATCTCCAAACACAGCTAGGTGACTGGTGCGCAACCGAAAAATCCGCCTGGTCCGGGTATCGAAACCGGGACTCTCCATTACAGGTGGAGCGCTCTACCAACTGAGCTAACCAGGGGTTAGACGTCAGTAGAGCAAACGGGTTTTATCAGCTGCCACCAGTCTAACACCAACAAGGGTGAAGCTTGCAATTTAAAGTTATGATTATAATGCAATTAAATGCAAAGGATGCAAGCGAGCTGGACAAGAATGACGAAAATAATCCCTGGAGAAGGGGAACAAGGGGGACAAAGGACAAACACATATCTCCAAACACAGCTAGGTGACTGGTGCGCGACCGAAAAAATCCGCCTGGTCCGGGTATCCGAACCGGGACCTCTCCATTACAGGTGGAGCGCTCTACCAACTGAGCTAACCAGGGTTAGACGTCAGCAGAGCAAACGGGTTTTATCAGCTGCCACCAGTCTAACACCAACAAGGGTGAAGCTTGCAATTTAAAGTTATGATTATAATGCAATTAAATGCAAAGGTGCAAGCGAGCTGGACAAGAATGACGAAAATAATCCCTGGAGAAGGGGAACAAGAGGGACAAAGGACAAACACATATCTCCAAACACAGCTAGGTGACTGGTGCGCGACCGAAAAAATCCGCCTGGTCCGGGTATCGAACCCGGGACCTCTCCATTACAGGTGGAGCGCTCTACCAACTGAGCTAACCAGGGGTTAGACGTCAGTAGAGCAAACGGGTTTTATCAGCTGCCACCAGTCAACACCAACGAGGGTGAAGCTTGCAATTTAAGGTTATGATTATAATGCAATTAAATGCAAAGGTGCAAGCGAGCTGGACAAGAATGACGAAAATAATCCCTGAAGAAGGGGAACAAGAGGGACAAAAGACAAACACTTATCTCCAAACAGAGCTAGGTGACTGGTGCACGACCGAAAAATCCAGCCTGGTCCGGGTATCGAAACCGGGACCTCTCCATTACAGGTGGAGCGCTCTACCAACTGAGCTAACCAGGGGTTAGATGTCAGCAGAGCAAACGGGTTATATCAGCTGCCATTAGTTTAACACCAACGAGGGTGAAGCTTGCAATTTAAAGTTACGACTATAATGCAATTAAATGCAAAGGTGCAAGCGAGCTGGACAAGAATGACGAAAATAATCCCTGAACAAGGGGAACAAGAGGGACAAAAGACAAACACAAATCTCCAAACACAGCTAGGTGACTGGTGCGCGACCTTTGTCCCTCTTGTTCCCCTTCTCCATGCATTATTTTCGTCATTCTTGTCCAGCTCGCTTGCACCTTTGCATTTAATTGCATTATAGTCGTAACCTTAAATTGCAAGCTTCACTCCTTGTTGGTGTTACACTGGTGGCAGCTGATAAACCTGTTTGCTCTGCTGACGACTAACCCCTGGTTAGCTAGTTGGTAGAGCGCTCCACCTGTAATGGAGAGGTCCCGGGTTCGATACCTGGACCAGAGCGGATTTCTTCGGTCGCGCACCAGTCGCCTAGCTGTGTTTGCAGATTTGTGTTTGTCGTTTGTCTCCATTGTTTCCCTTCTCCAGGGATTATTTTCGGCATTCTTGTCCAGCTCGCTTGCACTTTGCATTTAATTGCATTATAATCATAACTTTAAATTGCATGCTTCACACTTGTTGGTGTTAAACTGGTGGCAGCTGATAAAACCCGTTTGCTCTGCTGACGATCTAACTCCCGGTTAGCTCAGTTGGTAGAGCGCTCCACTGTAATAGAGAGGTCCCGGGTTCGATACCCGGACCAGGCAATTTTTTCGGTCGCACACCAGTCACCTAGCTGTGTTTAGATATTTGTGTTTGTCCTTTGTACCTCCGGTTCCCTCTGCAGGGATTATTTTCGTCCTTCTTCTCCAGCTCGCTCGCGCCTTTGCATTTAATTGCATTATAATCCTAACTTTACGTTGCAAGCTTCACCCTTGTTGGTGTTAAACTCATGGCAGCTGATAAACCCGTTTGCTCTGCTGACGTCTAACCCGTGGTTAGCTCAGTTGATAGAGCGCTCCAGGGTCCCTCTTGTTCCTTTTCTCCAGGGACTATTTTCGGCACGAGTAGTTTCATTTTAAATCGAACAGATTTTGATAAAAAGATCGGATAGCGGTTACATAAAGTCCGTCTTCCCTGAGTGTTTTGTGGCTCGGTGAATGTTAGATGGAAGAATATTTGTCGCGGTAATACAATAATTCACTAATATCTAATAATTGGTATAACCTCTAACAGGAATCATCGTAAATACTGTACTTTCGCATGACTCATAAAATCAATATTAAAAGTTATTTAATAGATATTACTTAATTAATCTATTGCGGCCCTTCTAAAGGCGTTAGATTAAGAGATATAAACTATTCTCTTAGATAAAATTCTAGAAATATTATGTAGTAGTAATATTTCACCAGCCTTTACGTGTATATTAGACAAATGTGCCGATAAGCGTCAAGCGGAATATTTAAAAAGAAATAATGCCATACATAGCGATCGGGTGCACTTGGCATTCAAAGTGTGTATCGTCACTAGTTTGTGTCTTGTGTTGCTCTTGAGTGTGCCTTCTATTGTATATGTAAGTGGATTGTATTGTATATTCCCGTTTGTCTGTTTATTTAGAGCTTTAATGGTAGCTGCAAATACAAGCGGCGATATTTCGACCTTTTTGTTTCCTTTGGAGCGCCATTTGGTGGAAACCACATCGATCACACCACGTGGCCCTAAGCGCCGAATCGCCCTATACAAACACTGTCGTCTTTCAAGTACCACAGTAAAGTGGTAATTTGGGCGAGTTAGTAAACGTTGAACATGACAAAAAATCGCGCACAAAAGACAAGGACAAACAAAGAAGCGAACAAAGAACACAAACAGGCACGCGCCTGTGTGTGTTCTCTGTTCCTTCCTCGTTTGTAATTGTCTTTTGTGCGCGATTTTTCACCATGCTCCCTGTACGAGGTGTGAGGCCTGTGCTTGAAGACGGCTCTTTAGAGTCTCTTGTCACCTGAAAGACGCCGGAAATGCGTATACGCCGTTCGCTCTTACTACGGTGAAGAGCCGTGCAGATGGCTCAGCCTTTCGACCCGGTGCGCACTTACGTTCCGCCATGTTGGTTTAGGGGAGGACGTTTTCCTCCGTTCGTGGGAAAAGAAGGTGGGAGGCCTCATCTACCATGGGAGGATAAAATTCTCCTCCTTTTGAAATGAGGAAAATTGTGCTTCCTTTGTGGAGTACTTTTGATTGGACATTTCTTTTTCTCCGTTAATGGAGAAAGTAGTACTCCATCTTATTAAAATGTAGTCGCTGACATTAAAAAAAACAAAAAAAAGACATGGTGGGATCTGTTATGTTCGCACTTCTTACTTCACTCACTGTATCAGAAGATGTTCTCCGAAGTCTCTGACAATCTAAGAAAGACGGGGTTTGTCGAGTACATGAGCAAGCTAGTATTGCTCCAAAGCAATAGTAGCATACAAAGCTACATAGAGGCTTAGGGTTGTTGAGCAATCTCATGTCTTGTCGTCTGCAAGCATCCACGAGGAGTTTCTGAAAAATGAAGGATTTTCTATATTGTCTGGCTGTTCATATTTCCTGTTCCATAGCGTAGACTGCCCGACATACGAGCTGCAGTCAAAGAAATTGTTTTTTTTTTTTCGTGATGGATCAGCAGCGAAGGGTAAATTTGACCAAACAGACTGGTAAGGAGCACCTCACTCCACTTTGGTCACTGGTAGCTTAAACTATCTTGCTACGCGATAGTGCAGATATCATAATATGCTATCTGCACATTTGTATGTGCTCTTATTGGCTGATGGCACGGCGATATCACTGACCAGGGGCGTTAACAAGGTGCTCAAGACTCACCACACACTGCGTCTTTTAACTTGTCATTGACTAGAGCAGTTTTAATTACAGGCTTTCGTAGCGCGAAAAGAAAACAATGAGAATTTCGGCATGCGCATTTTTCAGCGTGAACGGTGTAGCAAATTGCCTTATTCAGAGTGTGTGTGGAAGGGGGGGGGCGGGAGGAGAGGAACGGACAGAATTACTTATTATGGGCATCTTGAATTACTTGTTACGGGCCTCGGCTTTCAGAACGAAGTCGTTCGATGAACAGGCCAATTGGTTCGAGATTGCCGCCTCCGGCGTTCACTTGGTCTGCCAATTCTTTAAAGGAGTTCGTTATGATGGATTTTTAACGAGCCCCGTAAAACAGGGACGTGAACCGCACATGGAAGAAGTGCTAGAACGATTTGAGTGTTTGGTCACCGAATTTTAAAGCTGAAAAAACTGTACCGTCCTCCTCGGCCCAATTTTCAACTCGAATATATTGTGTTGTAATTTATACTCTCCTCAAGTAAGGTATCAGACCCTACAGGTCAAGGAATGCTTATGAGGAACATCAGCCCTTGCCTGAAGCCAACTTACGCGCCGGTCTAACCCAGGTACATCTCACAGGGATTCACGTATTAGCAAGCCCAATTAGCCAGCCATGTTGATACGTGCGTGCGTGTTTCTGCCCAGTCAGTATATGTTCGTGAGCCACCTTGGAGCTTTTGCTTATTTGAGGTTTGTGTGATTGCGAGCAGTAGCTTCTTTAGGCAAGTTTGAAAAAGCTTCTCGAATAACGGCTGACCAGACCTTCAAGTTGAGTAGTCTGGTAATCGAGGAACAAGGCGACATAGGCACAATCTTGTGTGATCGATGCCAATTAAAATAGTTATCTGGACACACACACACACACACACACACACAAAATTCAATCTATGACGCGTTCCATAACCGCAGCGCATGATTCCGTCCAATTAGCCATCAGAAGTATATCTTGCTTCCATACTCCTTCTAGAATGCCTGTACTTAATCAATGGCCAGAAATGATACTGCTGTCCATAGCGGATTTTTTCCCCTAAAAAGGCAGATAATGGTTGCTTTATTTTAGAGAAGTGCAAGACTAAACGACAATAGGCAACCGATGGATGTTTTGGCGTATGCGCAAGAACCTCCGTCGCAATGTGTAGTTGTTGGAATCTCGTTTACATTCAGGTTTTCCTGCTTCTTTATTTTTATTTGTTTTGTTTGCGCGGGGCTTCTTCAGAGATAATGTTGTTTATGTGGGGTGTATGCAGCGAAATATGCAGCTGGCTCTGGCGCTGGCTCCAATTCCTGCATCTAGGAACACCTGGAAGATAATATAAAATCTACGTAAACATAATGCGAGCATATGTACGTCGCAAACTTGAACACCGAAGTTTTGAATTCTGTGCGGCTGCACTTCCGAGGGATAACAGTTTGCATTCGGGTTCGTGTGTTGACAGTACACGCCAGAAAGGGCATTCCACCTGTGCCCAGTGTTGTAGGCGTTACCGAAAAAATGTAACACAATACGTTACTCGTTATTCGCAGATAAAATGTACGCGTTATACCAACCCACGTTACTTAAAAAAAACGCTTTACTGTTACTTCAAAATAAAGTAACGCGCATTGCATTTTGTGTTACTTTTATCAATTATAAATTAACTTGTTTTAGGCAACAATGTTACAGGTATGCAAAAGCGCCATATTTAAAGAAACATTATGTCCATTCAGAAACTGAACAAAATCACCTTATTTCTTTTAATTCGTCACCTAAATACTTGAGAGAAAAGAAAACGCAAATAAAAACGCAAAAAAAGACAACATTTTACATAACTTGGCATATAAAAAAAATGTGAGTGCATTATTTTTTTGCTTTGGGAAGATTATGTAGCGCGCAATGTAAAAACGTTACGCGCTACCCGAAATAAATGACGTAAGTATGTTATCTGTTACAGTTTTGACAATGTAAATGGTACGTTACAAAGTTAACGGTAATTTAACGGGTTCCCGGAAGCGCCGTTACTCCTAACGCGTTACCGCCGACACTATTGTGGGCTGTGTTCGCGTTTTTATTTCTTTTTGAACACATACACATGTCCATCTTGAAATCGGGTATATTGTTCGAAAGCCTAAATGACACGCGACAGTATAGTCATGTGTGCTGAGCGAAGACTGAATATTTGTCCCGAAATGCAGGCTGCTCATCCATTGACCAACTTGTCCCTGAGATGGTTGTGCATCAAGACCACTTTTCTGGTTAGTCTGACCAACTCAAGTGACAACATTTTTTTTATGAACTGCATTTTACAGTCGCTTATTGTGCCATCTGCCAGCAAGCGCCTTTGTGATTTGTCAGATTGATAAATAAAACTTTTGAGGACTGAAATATATTGACCTTTGTATTTTTGGCCTCTCCTATATCTTGATTTTCTCCTACCCCATGTTTGACAAGCCGAGGCAGCACCTAAAGTAAGTTAGTGTCTGGGGATGTCCACCAACATTAGATTACGTACTTAGGTTGCTTTGATAATATCCTATTGTGGAGATTGACAGTACGGCCCGTCAGGATTTTTGAGTTGTCTTAATGACCCTTTCAAGATTTTTCATAAAGTTTTGAAAAAGTAAGTTTTGTTGTGTGCATGTTTTAACAGTGGGATGTTATTTAGCCACAACGGACGTCTGATGCTGTAGTTGAGCAATTTAGCCAGTACAGTACGTCTCCTAGCCTCGGGTCTTGAACGTGCATGACAGTACGTCAAAGTTTTCTGTAATGTCTGTGCCATATGTCAAGGTATTTCCCGGAGAGCATCATACCCTCCGAGATTTACGAGGCGGGAATGCAGCTATGGCTATTTTGTATTGGGCGCCTGCACAGAGTGGTCGCTCAGTGTTGGCTTCTTGTCCAAGGTGTATGATTGTTTCTTTAAAGCAACTGCAGCAGCCACGTATCCCTCAGGTACGTGCGGGGAGGGGGAGTCTCTCAAGGCTCTGATTCCCACGCCTTTTGATCCGTTCGGCCTCAAAATCTTGTTCCAGATAGCGAAAGGAAACTTGAGGGCGCCACTGCGACAACTCCGCGAAAACGCAAACGGTACGTAATTTGCGTCTCGTGGAGTGACCGAAACTAGAGTTTGTAAAAGGTTCGTCTGCTAAGGCGATGGAAGAACGCAGTTCGCCTTCTACGAAGCGTCAGTTCGCAAACAAAAATGAGGTAAGAAAACGCTGTAAGCTGCTGTCAACTCAAGCTTTGATTAAAAATCTTAAGTTGTAATGCTGTCGTACACAAGCAGACATCCTCCGGTGGACGAAAGAATAATAAGGACGAGCGCATCAGAGACCGCGATACCTGTTCCGCTATTTTTATGATTGTATGACGTTCTCACCAAAATATTCCCAGATTGCGAACTCGCGAGCGGGTTAAAATGTTCTCATTGGTTCATTACGTTCAAGCTGTGGAGTCACGTCCAATGAGCAGCCGATAACGCTCTTGATCTCGCCATGACCAAAATCGGACCGTGACCGTACTCTTGATTACTTGCTGACGATACTGATTCAAGACGTGAAGCGAGTGCTATAGCCAATGGATATTCGTTCTTTTTGAAACTCCCATCAACTCAATTAGACATTAAGCGACAGGTTTACAATGCATAAAGTGTTGAACTTTGATTGTCATCTTCCGAATGCCAAGCTATATTTGATGTGGTCCGTGGACTAGACGCGTGTTCGATACTCCAATTTCCGCCTGAATGTCTCACTAA
Organism: Ixodes ricinus; assembly: GCA_037355805.1. NCBI lineage: Eukaryota > Metazoa > Arthropoda > Arachnida > Ixodida > Ixodidae > Ixodes > Ixodes ricinus. Next base: position 9,465 of record JAZHYW010021360.1, read on the forward strand.
AACGACGACTCGAGCAGTGACAGTTGTTTACTGCACTTAAAAAAAAAAATGACAGGACAGATGGAGAAAAAAATTATTTTCCTTCTGGTCTTCAACGGAAGGGTAGGAAACTGTTTCTGTTCTTCCATTCCTCCGATGCACACGTAGCGCCGTCTTGTTGCGCTGAAAAAAAAAAAGGTAAGAAAACTTCCTCTTCCATGTTCGCGGTGGCAGTAGCCGTCGAACCGGTGAAGAAACGGAGGGGAAATTGAGCAGTTGGTTGCTTTTTACACACTTCAAGTTATTACAATGATGCGTTGAATTTAGATCGCATAATAGTAAATATACTTTCGTTCAGTCATTAGTCCGGCGTGCCATTTCTCGAAGATGGAAAGGGGAACGAAGTTTCTGATCTCTTGCCGAGAGAACTAAAACCAGCGCCTTCCTACGCCTGTCATGGATGAGAGGCGTAGGCGAACTTAGAGTGGTTCGGTTTACCATTATGTGAGTAACCTGATTTTCGGGTAAAAAAACAAAATCTCATTGCTGTTGTATTTATTTTCCTCCAACACTAAGGAAGAACTCATTTTAACAGCAATATGAAAACATCTAACGACACTGGGATATCGCCGCGACATGACGGGGCAGCGCAGCTCACGGGAAGCAAGGTTCGGCTGGTTTCATTTTCCCGCTTTGGTTTTTTGGGCCGCGTCTCGTCACGTGTGCTGCGTATGATGGTTTTTGCCGAGCGGAACATATTGTTGCTTAGACTCTACTCTAATCATTATTTATTTAGTTTAGAGTAAAGTCATAATCTTTGAGGGTAAAAGCGCTAAAAACAACGGACAAGTAAAAGAAACGAACAACACAGTGATGTTCGTTTCTTTGTTGTTCGTTTCTTTTACTTGTCCGTAGTTTTTAGCGCTTTTACCCTCAAACACATGGATCACCAACTAGCCCAAGTGCATACCCTTCTAAAGTCATAATCCTATGAGTTGTCGCAGTGTTCAAAACGCGTCAACGTCTCGTGAGTAAATAACACTTGCATAAGCCATGAAAATGCCCAGACCCCATTTTCGACACAATGAAAAGGTGAGTTGAGATGGTAAAACAATTTAGCGTTTGCGGTTTATAAAAGTTCGATAGTGTTCGTTCGACACACGCAAAATTGTCAGAGTGATTTCTAATTTTGTGGTATAGTCCTAGCACATCACCGTTCCGCGGATGTGCGTGTTAATTTACGGCAATACACGGGTACTTTCATTTTAAACCGAAAAAATGTTGTCAAAACGGGGATATGGCGGTTAAATAAATGCCGTCTGTTCCTGGTGTTTAGGGGCTCAGAAAACGTTAAGTGGGTGTGTTCAGATAACAACGACGGCCATGGTGGTGTCATGCCTATTTTTTGTTTTCAATTAAATTTTTATATGAGGTAGCGAAACCTGTCCACACAACGGGACAGACCTTACTTTTGCAAGATACTTCCTTGTATTCGTGAAAAAAATCGCATTCGAGAGAAGGTTGAAAAAACGATTTTCCCAACTGCGCGATGACGCAACTTTGAAGGCCGGAGGAATAAAGAATACAACTTTCTACACCGTCAAATTTTTTACGTTTAATGCACGCATACTTTATCTGCCAGAATTAGTTAAATTTAACTTATATGAGCATATATTTCAAGCGAAATAAAATGCCAAACTTGGCTTCTGGAGCAAATCTTGCATAATGAGGCATTTTTCGGCGAATTTTTAAGTCGCTTTAAATTTATATTATAAAGCTGAAACTTTTTGTGTCGAGTGTTTCATGCTTTGTGAACTTTTAACAAATTAATTAGCGTTCTACTGTTGAAAGTGTTTTCTGCATTGCGCCCGGAAATTTCGTCAAAATCGAAAAAGTCAAAATTTTGCGATTTTTGTGCGGCAATTAAAAAAAATAATCATTCTCGATTTTCTTTAAATTTTACCCGATGGGTCCTTGATGACCGGTAATTACAAATCTGCAAAGACATGTTGCATTATTTTGTTTTAAAACAAAAAATAAATGTGTAACCAGGTCGTGGTCGCATCAATCACCGCTGGGGCGTTTCTGTCTTAACGACTAGTGGTACACGAGCGACGCATGCCACAGTATCCGTACTTGGTCATATTAATGCCCAGGCGCCATGAAGCACTATAAAAATAACACGTGAACTTGTTTTTATCGCTGATATGGCTGATATTGCCAATGAATACTGAACTTTACGGCGCGTCCGATCCTTATTAGGGTGTTATTACTTGGCTGGTTAGATGCTCATCGTGCTACCTTTTCAGATTAGTCACTTTAATATGAGTACTTGGCTGACAAAATAATTTGATTCGTCGTTCTAGGCACCGCTAGGACCGAGCGATGTTACGGAAGCTTTTGGCCCGACCGATGGAGGGCGTGGCGTGAACGGAAGGTTAAGCCGGTGGTATATTATGGCATTGTAACGCATGGCGTAACTGGACTCCAAGCCGGAGCATAATTGAAGACGGCGCCGGAGGAAAACAAGTGTTTCTTGATGCAGACTTGCCAAAAAATAAGTAACAGCCCCCCCCCCCCCCCCCCTTGTGGCAGAAAGTGAGGCCGAAGGTTACACCCGCGCGCACAGAGGCGATCGTATCTCATCGACTCGCGGCGGCGATACGCGATACCGGCGGCGTTCTGCGCGGTGTAAACATAACCGGCCGGGCATGTGGCGATGGTAAACAAACACCAAAGTCATTCCTCACGCGGTGGCAGAACAGCCCCTCCCCACGGAAGAACAAACAAAGAGAAGGGAGGGGGAGGGGGACAAGGTCTCCTGGAAAGTTTTGCCCGTGCCAGCCGACTGTACGAAGGAGTGTACGAAACATGTTTGATGCATGGGTCCGTAGTTGTGTCCGCTCCAGAGCACATTGAGGATTTTCTGCCAATGGTCCAAAACAGCATCTTTACGCGCGGAGCTATGCCGCTGTTTGCGACGATCTAACTCATGACTCGGCGCATGCATGCTTGGCCTTGTCAAAAGTGTAAGTGACACCTCGAGGACAACACATCAATCTACTGTCGCCTCACTCACGATAGCGATGGAGCGGCCGCTAAACTTAGCGGGGAAAATTTTACGCTAAATTTAGCGGGGAAAATTTTCCGCTAAAGTTAGCGGGAAAAATTATCCGCTAGATTTAGCGGGGAAAATTTTCCTCTAAATTTAGCGGGGAAAATTTTCCGCTAAATTTAGCAGGGAAAAATTTTCCGCTAGATTTAGCGGGGTTACGCCGACGGCGACGGCGACGCCGATGGCGACGCCGCTCAAGCCGGAAACGGGCGCATAAGAGCTGCGCTCTAAAACTTGTGTTGCGTCCTCTTTATTGGCAAGACGTCACCGCGGTGTAGGCCGGTTGTCTGGTCTAGGGTGCCTTCATGTGCGCTTTGCTTGGGGTGATGACATCTGGCCATTTTGTTTCCAATTCTTCTTTTTATTTTTTGTTCTGAAGCACGTGAAAGAGCGTGTTCCTGCACGCGCTCGTGGCGCTGACTGTGCTACGGCGACATTTTGTTTCCGGCGATTTCTTTGTATTTTCTCTGTGAGCGCGTGCTGTCGGCACCGGGTACTACAAAGGGTGGCATCACCCTAAACAGAAGGCCATTGAGGCACACTAGTCTGGTCAGCCGTTCTTTCTTCCTTTTCTGTTTATAGTGAACCACGAGCCTGTGCGCGTGTGACGGCTTACGGCACTCGGTGGCGGCGCTGGCTGATTGTCACCAAGAGCGTTTTAATTGCAAATAAACATCTGCAGGCTTTTGCACTCTATGACCCTCTCAGAATTTTATAAAAATATTTCCCCAGATCGATAACTCTATTGCCCCCTCGACCCAGTCACAGATCATGATTTTTCTGATCGCGGATGAGGCGTCGCAAGATATCCGGTGGAAACGACTTGAGTAGCGCCCAAGAGCACACATGGCTGTTGCTTCTGACACTGAACCACCTACACTACCTAAACCTTAATTTCCACTCATTCGCCATTGTTTTTCCAGAAATACACTGTTTTAGTTCCGCCCTAGCCATGCGCGCGATCGGTCGGGGCAGAAGTTTCCGCCATGTCGTTTGTGTAAGCGATGGCTTGAGAAATCAATCAGACTATTTTGTCAGCAAGCTTTCGAGCGGTGCCTAGAAACACGAATCAAATTGTATTGTCAGCCAGGTAATAATATTAAAGTACTAACTTTAAATGGTAGCACAGTGAACACCTAACCAGCCAAGTATAAAACCCTAATAAGAATCGTACGCGTCGTAAAGTTCAGTTTTTATGGGCAATATCATCCATATCAGCGATAAAACCAAGTTCACGTGCTATTTTTATAGTGCTTCATGACGCCTGAGCATTAATATGATATAGTACGGATACTGCGGCATGCGTCGCTCGTGTACCACTAGTCGTCAAGACAGAAACGCCCCAGCGGTAATTGATGCAACCACGACCTGGTTACACGATTTTTTTTTGTTTTAAAACAAAATAATGCAACATGTCTTTGCATATTTGTATTTACCGGTCATCAAGGACTCATCGAGTAAACTTTAAAGAAAATCGAGAATTATTATTTTTTTTAATTGCCGCACAAATATAGCAAAATTTTGACTTTTTTCATTTTAACGAAATTTCCGGGCACAATCCAGAAAAAGACTTCCAAATGTATAACATTAATTAATTTTTTAAGAGTTCACAAGGCATGAAACACTGGACACAAGAAGTTTCAGCTTGAAAACATAAATTTAAAGCGACATAAAAATTTGCCGAAGAATGCCTCATTATGTCAGATTTGCTCCAGAAGCCAAGTCTGGAATTTTATTCCTCTTGGAATATAGGCTCATATAAGTTAACTTTAACTAATTCTGGCAACAAAGTATGCTTGAATTAAACGTAAAAAATGTGACGGTGTGGAAATTTGTATTCTTTATTCCTCCGGCCTTCAAAGTTGCGTCTTCGCGCAGTTGGGAAAGTCGTTTTTTCAAACTCCTCTCGAATGCTATTTTTCCCACGAATACGAAGAAGTATCTTGCAAACGTAAGGTTTGTCCCGTTGTGTGGACAGGTGTCACTACATCATATAAGAATTTAATTAAAAACGAAAAATAGGCATGACACCACCATGACCGTCCTTATCTGAACACACCCAGGTGGTGAAATAATCGTTGCTGTAATAGACTACTTCCATAAATGCCTGGTTGAAACACTGCCCGCGTTGCACTGTGGGAACTAGTTGGGCAGGGAGGAGAGTAGCATGGTTTCGGTTTTGATCGACACGTCGACAGGAGATCATACACACAGCATATAGATTATAAACAGCGATTATCTAATGGTTCCTCGTCCCGGACGCATCGCTTTGGGTCCCTAAACTAACATAAATGGCCAAACCTCGAAGATTTAGCACAAGCCCGAACCATACGTAAAGCTTGTCTTGACACATGCTTGTTTATTTTTGTACTCGAGCCTTTCTGTTAGCGTTTCAAGGTATGTGAACGAGCCAGTGCTGGGAATCTCGACGCTGCGAAGCTCGGGGATCTTGCTCGTGTACCAGTCAACGCGCCGTAACAACCAATAAGTTCGCGTACACCGAGCTCGCAACGTTACATTATTTTCGTTGCTGGTCAGTAAGTTTGTTACGTGTTTTATGCGTCCATTGACGAAATTACCTTTTTCTATTACTGTTTTTCTTAATACGCCTAAGTATGCTAGGTAAAATTGGGAGATGCCGTTGAAAAGCTTACATCGAACACTTCTTATCCTTTTATGGCTGTACTGACCCGCACAACTGCACGAAGTGAAGTCCCAACAGGCTTAGATTCAAATAAGTCAATATCGCATGTCGTTTTCCTGCACCATATGGGCACATTCACACATACAAGCTATTTTGAAAAAAGCAACGGTCGAGCACTTGCGTGAAGAATATCGCACAGTTCGGTGGACAGCACGTATACGCCGTGAACCCCTATGCGGTGCGCCAAATGAGCTAACGAATTCCAAGCGCATCTGGCGGTTGCTAATGGTCATAAGATTTGTTATGTGATTGCTTTCTTCCTGAGTGAGTTTGCCGAGATAATTTCAGAACCACCGTTCAGCCACATATCTTGGGCGGCGGTAAGGCTCGTTGGAAAGGGCTTTGCGAGAAGTAGGGGACGCTTGTTACGGACTCCGTCGTACCTAGCCGTTCTCGTCGTTTGCGAAAACTTAATCTCCAATCGGCATGAAATTTTAGTGGGAGATATAGGATGATACGAGGATGACTTCATTGTAACGTTCGTGCAGTAGTGAGTGCAAATTTATTTCGTTTTCTTAAAAGCTCATGCGCCAACGTTGGGCTCCACTGTGAGCATCCTGTGAGGACGCGGCTTGCTTTTCGCTCAGTGAAACAACACAAAATGGACGTTCGGCAGATATAATACGCGTAGGGCTCAATGTGACCAAATTTCAATGGTGGTTGACTGGCTCCAGACAGGATTATTGAAAGTGAGCTCAAAGATACAATAGTGGGGTGAGGGGTCCAAGTCACGTATTCCTAAGTTTGCATAGGCAGGCAAAATATCCGGCATGTCGGGAACCATGAAAAGTTTCCGGGTCTTCCTTTTATATCGCTCGAAAATGCTTAGAGTATGAAGAAACTCAATCTTCGTCTGTTTTGTACAGTCATCGCACGTTACGCCATCCCAATAAACATCGTCATCTTCTGTTTGGTTTTGTTCAAACATGGCGTGCAGCTCGTTCCTCGCGGCGGAGTTCTTTCATATTTGGTGCCAAAACCTCGAGATGACAACGATGTAGTCACGACGGAATGACGACGGGGCATTCACCCGCAACGAAACGAGCCAAGGGACGCCGCAAGACAACGAGCTCCAACGACGCCACCGACGATATCGCTTAATGAGGCCTAATGACGCCGCAACGCTGCGAGACCCAGAGACGCCATGGAACGGCTGAACTAGAAGCAAACGGCTCTGAGGTCTCAAGTAACAAGACTGATCTCCGACATCGACGCAGCTATCGCAAACCACTCAGACGAGCGAAGCATCAACGTATTAACGCTGAGGCTCAGTAAGTTTCGAATACAGCTGAACAACGTGAACGCAGCGATCGAACCACTGGTATCTGACGGAGACGTTGAACAAAACTACTCCCGCACGATTAAATATGACGACAAGATCGCCACGTACATCGCCACCATTGCACAGGAGGTGGAGGAACTCCGACGAGCGAGCCGCCAAGCCGGTACAATGCGGATTAACAACGACGGCGACGGACACGTTGCAACCTCTAAGGTGAAGCTGCCGAAACTCGAGCTTCAACGGTTTGGCGGTGCAGCTACCGATTGGCAACACTTCTGGGAACAATACATGCAAGCCATACATGACAACGACATCCTTTCTAACGCTGAGAATTTCTTGTACCTGCGGTTGGCGCTTATAGAAAGGGAAGCATCTGCGATAGCCGGCATTCAGACAACGGGAGAAAATTACGATAGCGTCGTTGAGCTTCTCAGGGAGCGCTTCGGTCGGACTGAAGTTCTTATTCAAGAACACCTCTCCCAACTCCTTGATTTGCGAGCAGTGGAGCGAAAGCTCGCGCTGCAGAACCCAGGGATCCTGGGTTCGAGCCCCACCCCTGCCCGTTTCGATCTGGATGAGCATCGTACCGGCGTGCGGTCGTGTATCACTACTGCGTGGTGCACGTTAAAGACCCCAGGCTAGCGGTTGTACCGCACTGGCTAAATTGCTCATCTACAGCGAGTGACTCGTCGCAACTTTAAATGGCTGACCAACTACACGCTGTATAAATATCCCCACAACCCAATTTTTTTTTTTGCGAGCAGTACGACACTTGAGCGAGGCTGAGCGGACTACGACGTCTCTATGACTACTTGCAACGTTATATGGCCGCTCTCTCCGCGCTCGGGGTTAAGAGCGACACTTACGAAGCTATGCTCTGCTCTGCGCTACTTAGAATGCTGCCAGGAAAGTTCGTCATTGGCTACCTCAAGTGTTAGCGTCTTACGGACAAGGAAAACGACGGTATCAAGATATAGAGCCTACAACGCTTCCTGAAGCTCGAAGCGGAGAGCCGTGAAGAGGCTCAACAAGTTCGTCAGCGAGAAGCCAAGAGCATGAGCCATACCAAGATAACAGAAAGCGGAAAGGCCTCTCTCAAGGGATCAGCCGCTTCTCTTTCTACAACTAGTCGCTCCAGGCAGACTGAACCGTGCGCATTCTGTGCCACGAAGAACCACGCGACACGAGATTGCCAGACTTCAATTTCTCTAGAGGAGAAGAAGAAGAGATTTCGAGAAGCAGGACAATGTTTCGGGTGTTCGATCAATGGACACACCTCCAAAGAATGTCGCAACAAAATAATCATGTGTGAAACATGCGGGCGAAGGCACATAACTCAAATGTGTGACCCATCCTGGAAGAAAAGTAAGAACACCGCAGCAGAGTTACACTATACGACTGGCAGGAAGAGCGATAAAACACCTGCTGTACTACTTCAAACAGCTCAGGTCTGGGCAGAAGGGAAACAGCAAATAGCTCTCACGCGCATCCTTTTTGATGGAGGAAGCCAGCGAACCTTCGTGACGAAAGAACTTTCACGTAAACGGCGACTCAAGGTTGTTAGTGAAGAAGACATTACTATCTACCCTTTCGGAGGAGCAAGAAACATCAAGGAAAAACGCAGACGGGTACGTGTCTGGCTAAGGAGCCAGTACAGCTAAAAGGAGCATTGTCTACGACAGGGGTGCACAACATGGCCCGCGGGCCGCATGCGGCCCGTGGAGCACTTTCTGTGTGGCCCGCAGACCGCGGCCCGCGGCCCAGCTGAGCGCAGAAACCGCTCACCGTGTCATTTAATGCACTGCGGCCATTGACTTGGCAGAAAGCATTCGAACCCGTTGACCTACTTTTCTCAAAGTCCTCTTTTCCGGGGGGAACTCCGCGTCATCAGTTCAAATATTCCCTATCCACTATACCCACAGAAAACAACAATACAAGAGCCTGTTATGACCCCTAACAGCGTCCCTCCCCTATCTTGTTCCAGTTCTTCTTCATCCCGTTTCCTCCTCCCTCTCTCCACGGAAGCTACAGCCCACTCCCCTCCTGTTGGGACATGATCAGTGACAGCTTGTTGCAGATAGAGAAAAGCTAGTCGTATCGCGCTTGGAATATGAGTGCACTTCCAAAAAGAGAAAAATCGACCAGGAGGGCCGGAAATTCAACCAGAAGTGGACATGGAGGTACTTTTTCATTGAGAACGCCTCGAAGTGCTTATGTCTTGTGTGTCGAAAATCTCTCGCGGCTACTAAAGAATAGCTTATGCATTCTGCTCATAGCCAGGTTGGCTTTAAGCAGAATGAAACTTTTTTTTTCATATTTTGTATGGATGTTGCAGAATAAATGTTTCGAAATACGTAACAACTCCCGAACCTATGCAGCATAGAATAAAATATATTCGTTATATTCAACCATATTGGTGCTCAACGGATCGTTTTAAGGACTCCTTTTTTGTTCGGTGTATAGATAGATGAATGGAACAAGCTACCTGCGCGTGTTGTCAATTCCGAAGATCTCATGTCATTCGAAAAGGAACTAGAGTTTGTGTATGCATGTAATTAATACCTTTTTTCATGGCTTTTTGCGTGTATGTAATTATGACCTTTTGTTTATGTTTGCTATTTGTACAACTCCTGCCCTAGTCTTACGGCTGGCAGTAAAGATAAATAAATAAATAAATACAACGTTCGACGCCACTACGAGACCAAACATGCCCGCGACTTCAGCGCTCTTTCGGATTCGGGCAGAAAAACAAAGTCCGAGGACTTAAAACGAAATTTCTTGCTGAGCACAGCATTTTTACGAAAGCAAAGAACACATCTGAAGCAGCCACGCGGGCGTCTTCTCAGATATCTCGACAGATCGCTCGTTCAGGTTGTTCGTTTACTGATGGCGACTTCATCAAGGAATGTCTTATGATTGCTTCTGAGGAGATCTGCCCAGACAAGAAGTTGGTTTTCCAAAACCTGAGCCTATCAAGAATGACAGTACAACGACGTGTGCACGACACTGCCGACGACCTATCAAAACAGCTGGAGAGGAGTTGCACTCATTTTGTCTACTACTCCTTCTTTGGATGAGAACACAGACATCAAAGATACGGCACAGCTGCTTGTTTTCAACCGTAATGTGAACGAAAACTTTGAAGTGACTCAGGAGCTGGCAGAGCTTTGCTGAATGCACGGACGGACTACGGGAGAAGCGATCAGCAAGGAGGTCAAGGACGTCATCGAGAAGCTCAAGCTATCATGGGAAAACTCGCAGGTGTCTGCACCGATGGAGCCCCAGCCATGATGGAAAAGAGAAACGGAGCCGTTTCCTTACTTCAAGCGTTCAGTGGTGTAACGGAGCCGTTTCCTTACTTCAAGCGTTCAGTGGTGTAGAACTGAAGCAATATCACTGTGTGCTTCACCAGGAAGCACTCTGTGCCACAGTGATGAAGTTTGACCATGTGATGAAGGTCGTGACTTCGGTTGTCTACTTTATACGTGCTCGGGGATTGAAGCACAGGACATTTCAAGAGTACCTGAAAGAAATGGAGAGTGAGCACATGAACATCTCTTATCACACTGAAGTTCGATGGCTAAGCCGTGGGAATGTTCTGAGTCGCTTCGTCGCGCTGAAGGCCGACATCATCGCTTTCTTGCAAGAGGAAGGAAAACACATACCAGAGCTGGAGGAAGAACAATGGTCGTGGGATCTGGCATTCATCACCGATATTTCAGGCCATCTGAACACGCTTAATATAGCTCTGCAAGGAAAAGACCATCTCATTTCGGACATGGTGAGCGCGATCTTCGCGTTCCAAGGAAAGCTGCGCCTCTTCAAATTGCAGCTTGGGGGTGGAATTATAGTTCACTTCCCAACCTGCCAGAAGCTCTTTCCCACCGGCGAAAATCGGAAGACAGTAGCTGCGACGTACGCTCCACAGGTTGAGTACCTGCTTTCCGAGTTCCAGCAAAGATTCAAGGCATTCGAAAGTGAGAAGAGTAACTACGATTTGTTCCGCGATCCGTTTTCTGTCGCACCGGAAGACACAGGTCCGACGCTGCAGCTAGAACTCATCGACCTCCAGTGCTCGCCAGAACTGAAGAGTATGCATCATGAGTCTCAGCTGCTTGACTTCTTCAGAAGCGTTGACAGGAGCAAGTACGGGAACCTTGTGGACCACGCATTGAAGCTTGCGTCACTTTTTGGGAGCACGTATGTCTGTGACCAGACGTTCTCTCTGGTGACCCTCAACAAGAACCGTCTTCGATCTTCTATGACGGACATGACACTGCGAGATGTGCTGAAGACGGCCACCAGTGCAATGATGCCGGATAGCGAAAACCTGTCTGCAGCAAAAAGGTGTAACGTGTTACACTAGGTGCCGCCCGCGCAGTTTTCAATAAACAATTTTTGGCCCGCGTCATTTTTGAGTTGTGCACCCTCGGTCTAGAAGCTCTGGGGATACTAGAAATTTGCTCAGATCATCTTATTCTACCTGAAAGCGTAGTACAATGAGTTAAAGTATGGATCGCTCAGCTAGCAGACGTCACCTTGCCAACCAGCCCAGTTAACAAACCATGGCGTACGGCTCGTTCCTCGCGGCGGAGTTCTTTCATATTTGGTGCCGAAACCAAACACCATGGTTCAAGAGAACCAGGCTGTCTGTCTCTGAATGACGCACTAGAGCCAGGACCAAACCTGAATCCAGACCTCCTGAAAGTGTTATTAAACTTTTGGATTCATCGTATTGGCCTCAGTGCGGACATTGAGAAGGAATTTCTACAGATCTTACTGAGACTGGAAGATTGTGACGCTCTACGTTTCTTCTGGTACGACCGAATGCCAACGAAGCAAGAACCGAACCCTCCTGTAGAAATTTGGAGGATGACAAGGATTCTTTTCGGAGCGACCAGTAGCCCATTCCTTCTCGCAGGCACGCTACGTCACCACTTGTCGATAACAGAGGCTATTTGGAAACAACGAGATCACTAGCCGAAAGACATTACATAGATGATCTTATCACTTGAGTAAACACGGAGGAAGATGCGGAACAGTTCTATCGACAAACATTACATGTCATGAAGCTAGCCGGAATGACAATGAGGAAGTGGAACACAAATTCTACGAAACTACAGCAGCTATTCAACGAGGATGGAACCGGGTGCGTTCAAGATCAAGTAGAGTGTACCACTCCTAGTGTCTCTCAAGTGTTAGTACTTGTCTGGGACAAAGACAGCGATTGCCTGGCGTTCTCAGTGGGGCCTGTTTTGAAATTCCTAGACCGGAACAGCAACACGAAACGATTCATTCTTCAAGCATTATCTCGCATTTATGACCCATCAGTACTCCTCTCCCCAGTCACCGTGACAGCCAAGTTGATGTTCCAAACCCTCTGGGAACTGGGAGTCGACTCGGATGCACCACTACTTGAAGAGGTTCAAAAAAGATAGACGCAGTGGCACACAGCGCTGCACCACTTAACAAAAGTAACGGTACCCCGACGGTGCCTTAAACTTCCTGATGATGACCGAAACTAAGTCCACATCTTCACAGATGCCAGTCCCAAGGCTTATTGGGCTGTGGCGTACCTGCGTACGCAGAATGCACTAACATGGGTGACTGGTTTGGTCCAAGACCCGGGCGGCGCCGCTAAAAAACTTTTCTATCCCAAGACTTGAATTGATGGAAATAGAGATAGGAACACGGCTAAAGGAATGCCTTGCTAGGTCGTTTAACCTACAAGTAGCCAGCTGGTACCTCTGAACAGACTCAACAATCGCACTTCATTGGGTGCGAGGTTCAGCTCAACAGTGGAAGCTCTTTGTGGCGAATCGAGTGTTGGAGATCCAACAGTTGACTGATTCAGAGCTTTGGAACCATTGCCCTTAACAAGAAAATCCTGCTGATCTGCTCACAAGAGGGTGCAACCCGAAGCACTAAAGTCGAGCGCGGCATGGTGGAACGGACCGTCATGGCTTACGGAGCCACCTGCTGCCTGGCCAACACATGAAGCGGGTGTTGATATGACCGTGGGAGATGAAGAGAAGAAACAAGTTCGAGTCCATAACGTAACACTAAAAGAGGAACAGGTTTTGCCTATGCAGCGCAACAGTTCCCCTTCTTAGCTTGTTCGAGTTGTTGTCTGGTTACGACGATTTATACATAACTCTAGACATCCCAGCCAAAAACACGAGGGTTCTTTGAAGATCGAAGGAGTAGCACAACCTCAAACGTGTCTGATCCTGCAAGTTCAACAGGAAGCGTTTCAGAGAGCTCCAATGCGTTCGACGCTAGGCACGTATGGAAAGCAACTCTTTTTTACGGGACTTAAACGCATACCTGGACAAGGACGGGCTACTGAGGGTCAGAGAATGCCTCAGTAACGCTGACATGTGCGACAATGCAAAGCATCCCATCATTCTTCCGTCAAATCATCATTTTACCAAGCTTTTGACCAATGCCACGCATCAACGACTTATTCACGCTGGTCCGCTTGAGACTCTGACAAACTGTGGGAACAGTTCTGGGTCGTTCGGGGAAGGCAGATGGTAAAAAAGCGCTGAAGACATGTGTGGTATGTGACCGTGTTAACAGCCGATCGGCCACCCAGTTGCTCAACTCCCTCGAGAAAAAGTAACCCAAGCCGCCCCCTGAGGTGACTTGTGTGGACTTCGCTGGACCACTCAACACAAAGGATAAAGGCAACAACGAGAAGTCTTTCATCCTCATTTTCACCTGCGCCGTTACCCGTGCCGTTCACCTTGAACTAGTGACCGACATGTCCATCCCCCATTTTTTGATGGCCTTCAAAAGATTTGTCTCAAGAAGAGGAGTGTGCCAAAATATATTTTCTGATAATGCAAAAAAAAAAAAACCGTTTCAACGTGCTTTAAGGGACCTGAAAAAACTCTGGGCAACATTACGTGGAGAGGAGATACAAGCCTACTTCGCTTATCGGCAGATACAGTGGAAGCTTATAATCGAGAGAGCTGCCTGGTGGGGTGGGTTCTGGGAGAGGATGGTCCGGTCGGTAAACTCCTCGTTCAAGAAAGTTTGAGGTAGCAGGTACTGGAACTTCAAAAAACTGACAACCATAATAACTGAAATTGAGGTTGTAATCAACTCTAGGCCTCTGACATACGTCTACACTGAAGCCACCGAAAAGGAACCACTCACCCTTCCCATTTTCTAGTGAAAAAGCGTTTAACTGCGCTTCCGATCAGCTCCAGCGCGGAGCCTGTGCCTTCCCTTGAGGGACGATATAACATAGAAGAATGGATAGTTGGGCGAGTTGGTGGGAATTGATCGTAGAAAACACCGCGAAAAAGAAACGAGAACGAAGAAGAAACACGGGGACGAGCGCTGACTATCAACTGAAATATTTTAATAAGAAAACACATGAAAATTACCATTCATTTCTGGCAGTACCCCCCCCCCCCCCGCCCCTTTCCCGTTCACGTATCACGAGACAATTCATAGCAGCCTGATGGCACGTGTTAAAAGCGATAAAAAGTGACATGATGCTATCCCAAATCCAAAAACGCCACTTCACTGTCGAGCAGTGCCAAAGACGGTTGGCTGACAAAAAGGTTCCCGTCCATTTTATTTGGTGCGCCTCTACTATCTCTCTAGACACTTGGTCCCTGTGCTTGAACAAAACTTCGGTGTCATTCAATCTTGGCTCACACTTACAGTCGCGGCAATGCATTGCAAGATGAGAGTATGCACACCCCTTCAATGAACTCTGGCGCTCTCTTAAACGGACGTTCAAACAGCGCCCCGTTTGGCCAATATACACTTGCCCACATGAGAAAGGTACCTTATACACTGCTCCAACGGTGCATGATACGAACTGTGTGCCATGCTTTACAGTGCAACTATGACTACCCGGATTTTTCCGCTTACTAACACGCCTTTCTATGGCGGGGTCAAATCTGGCTCAGCTTCTTTTTAGCGGAAAAACGACACTCACACCGTATCTTGCTGCAATCCCCACTAACTCGTGTGAAACGCGGTGAACGTAAGGGATTGAAGCCACGTTCTTTTTGTAATTCCCTGCCCGGTCAGCGGAGTTCGTTTCTGCATTGGCCCTGAAACTTAATATAACTTTTTTGTCGCAGGCTGTGGTAATCACCGGATCTGGAAAACCTGCTTCTTGGAGCCTAGCTATTCGGTCTTAAACGCTCTCCTTTATTTTGTGTGTTCTTGCGATTTTGATAGCTCATTCCGTACACATGACACAGCAATACCGTTTTTTATCAGCTTTGAACGGGCGGACCGGAAATAAAGCAGAGACTTAGCGGTTCTGGGATGGTGATACCAACATACATGCTCTTGCGTAACATTGATACTGAGATCCAGAAACTGAATCTGGCGTTCTTTGGGGGTTTTGAAAATGAATTTTTCTCCTAGTCCTTGTTCAGTGAAGGTCGTTAGCACGTTCTGGAGTGTCTGGTTAAAATTGGATTTTTCTACGAATACAAGATAATCATCCACGTACCTGAAAATACTTCCAGTAAGTCCCTCCAACACGTCTTTCAGTGCTCGATCCACTTTTGCAAGAAAAATACTACTCAGTACAGGGGCCACTCTCGTTCGAATGCACACTCCGGATTTTTGAATCCAAATTTTTTCTTGCCATCCAATACAAGTGGATAGTAAATAATAGGACAGTACTTGAAGAAAATCTTCGACTGTAACACCGCATTGAAATCTGAAGGCTCTCTCCTTATTCTGGTCCAAAATACATTCATATACGCTCCTCATGAGGTCGTCCTGAGGCCTAGAATAGCAGAGGTCTTCAACGTCTATGTTGAAAGCACTGCAGGCTTTTGGCTTGCTTTCCTTCAGAAACTCAACGACAGCCAGCGAACTAGGGTTGCCAAAAGGGTCACCTATTACTAGCGAGTCAAGGTTCCTTTATAGGTACCCAGACAAAGCGTGGAGCCAGGTGCCTTTTTTTGATACAGTATTACGAAACGGGATATCAGGTTTGTGCGTTTTAGCCGGAAAGAATATTTCCAACACGAGGTTGTTCTGTTTCTTGACACCTGCGGCCACTTTTTATAAGTCAAGTCTATTGAGGAGTTCCACAGCTTGTGCCTTAACCTTTGAGGGTTTTCGGAGACTCTGTCAAAAGTTTTCCTGCACTGCCATGCACGCTTTCTCTGAGGACATGGATTCTGGTATACGGAAAAAGAACACCTCCTTATCTGACAGCGGTGCGCGTAGCTCAGGTGAAGCCAGATATTCTATCCCAGGTCCCAGCGCTCGGCTTCTCGTAGGCCTACCCTCAGACCTTGCCAGAACGTCCACGCACTCCGCTATGCATCTCTGTTTTAGAGCGCAGCTCTTAGGCGCCCGTTTCTGGCTTGAGCGGCGTCGCCGTCGCCGTCGCCGTCGGCGTCGGCGTCGGCGTAACCGCGCGGTGCATGATGGGTAATTTTCCCCGCTAAATCTAGCGGAAAATTTTCCCCGCTAAATCTAGCGGGAAATTTTCCCCGCTAAATCTAGCGGAAAATTTTCCCCGCTAAATCTAGCGGAAAATTTTCCCCGCTAAATCTAGCGGGAAAATTTTCCCCGCTAAATCTAGCGGGAAATTTTCCCCGCTAAGTCTAGCGGAAAATTTTCCCCGCTAAATTTAGCGGAAAATTTTCCCCGCTAAATCTAGCGGAAAATTTTCCCCGCTAAATCTAGCGGAAAATTTTCCCCGCTAAATCTAGCGGAAAATTTTCCCCGCTAAATCTAGCGGAAAATTTTCCCCGCTAAATCTAGCGGAAAATTTTCCCCGCTAGATCTAGCGGAAAATTTTCCCCGCTAAATCTAGCGGAAAATTTTCCCCGCTAAATCTAGCGGAAAATTTTCCCCGCTAAATCTAGCGGAAAATTTTCCCCGCTAGATCTAGCGGAAAATTTTCCCCGCTAAATCTAGCGGGAAACTTTCCCCGCTAAATCTAGCGGAAAATTTTCCCCGCTAAATTTAGCGGAATATTTTCCCCGCTACATCTAGCGGAAAATTTTCCCCGCTAAATTTAGCGGAAAATTTTCCCCGCTAAATTTAGCGGGGAAAATCCGCCCCCCCCCTCCTCGAGGTCACGTGACCCCAGGCCACGTGACCCCCCCCCGTGCCTTCCCCTCCTCCTCAAGAGCTGCGCTCTAATTCGGCGTTACAGGGAGTTGTAAACGGCTTTAATTTTTCTTCCTCTGCTACCTGGCGTGACACAGACCTTTATATCCTCAGTTTCTACACTCGGTTGAGGACCGGCTCAAAGCAGAACTTCGGGCCCCTTTGAAGAATCAGCTTGTGTTTTCCGGGACCAGCTGTTCGCCTAGGACCACCACTGTGCCCTCCTTGGCGCTGGTTTTCTGCTTGGTTTGTAACATAGGACGCACTTGATTCCACAGGACCTGGGTGCACTGGGCTGCGATGTTCGACAATTCCCGAAATCGGTGATTTATTCTTGGGTGTCGTTGTGTCTGGTCGCAAGTGACACGTAGGCAGTCTCTAAAGAAACGAATTTGTGGCCACCATTCCGAGCATAGAAATTCGGCACATCCTTCTCGAGTGTCTCGTCGATGGGGTCATCAAGTGACAGAGAACTTGTAACTCCGGAGGGCATAGGGATTTCCTGGCGTACCATGACAGAACTCGGGCCTTGCAGACGTATACCACGATCAGGGATGATAAAACCGCAGGAATGGAATGAAGGTCATTAGAACATTGAAAAGAGCCCTTTGTAATAGAAATTACACTTAGAAGAATGGATAGTTGGGCGGGTTGGTGAGGAATTCATGGTAGGAAACAGCGCAAAAAACAAACGAGGACGAAGAAGAAACACACGGGACGAGAGCTGACTATCAACTGAAATATTTTAATGGGAAACGCATGAAAACGACCATTCATCTTTGGCAGTACACCCCCGTCTGCGTATCACGAGACAATTCACAGCAACGTGATCGCACGTGTTAAACGTGATAAAAAGTGACATGATGCTATCCCAAATCCAAAAGCGCCACCTCACTGTCCAGCACGGCCAAAGACGGTTAACTAACACAAGAGGTTCCCGCCCTTTTTTTGTTGGTACGCCTCTACTATTTCTCTTAACACTTGGTCTTTGTGCTTGAACAAAACTTCAGTGTCATTTAATCTTGGCTCACACTTACTGTCGTTATTACGTTCCAAACAGATGCCTTTTTTGCTGTTTTTTTAGCAGATCTCCATACGTGTAATGATTTTCGTCAGACAGTATCTCGTATAGCACGCAAACGCAATTCGCTTTTATAAACCTGACAAGTTTACTTAGGCCTGCGATGTTCCAAAATACATACAAAATCAAAATCGTATCCTTGTGCAAGCGATTCAAACTGTTTGCAGACGGCATGCTTCAGTCATTCCGCGTGCGTTCGCCATGCGTTCGTCGTCTGCAAAAGTCTTCTCGAGAAGTCTCGTGGACCGAAAGTTGCCGTCGCAAATATTAAAAAAAAAACAGCCGATTTCTCGGCAAGCTTTTGTCGAGGTAAGAGAGTATCTAGGCTTTATTTATCTATTCTTTTTAGACGTTTAAATTCCACGCCCGAGTGTGGACCGATCGTTCTTTCGGAGCGGAATCCAGTCCCATGTTTTCGTCCATTACAACGATCCTAGCAACGGTTTGTTTGGAATGCTGACATCAGAATTACAAAGTCAATTGGTGTTCCTTTTTACAATTTGCGAGTTGGAAACATTGGTTTGTCGTTAGTGTTTTTTAAGGTTTTGTAGAATATGATTGCCGTATACAAAGAGTTCAGTTGCCATAATCCAATCCAATCCAAATCGCTGACGTTGTTCAAGGTCGTGTATTCAACAGAAGGCAAAGCTTTGTGTTCCCTTGTCCGTGAAATGAACTCAGAGGTGAGCAGCATGTCACGGTTTATATGCTCTTAAGGAAGGTTCAGGTGAACAGCAATTTGTATTACGCGTGGTTCCCGAAGGAGTTACGTAAACATCGCGTCAGACTACACCGAAGTCGGAGACGGAGAGCTGTTCAAACTAGAGCAAACCGCCCATTGAGCTAAAAAGAAAATCACAGTTGGGGTAGGAATTCGTTTTTGCTTTTATGGCTATTGGTGGGTGTAAAACTTGTGGGCTTCGCTGCCCACCACCGCGCAAAGAACTCGCTTCCCGGCGCGCAAGGTGCGCGCGAGCCACGCTCGAGGCTCGGGCTGCCAGAGATCATCCACCGCAAGCATAAAGTAAAGGTGTGTTTTCTGAACTCTGCCTCGTTGTCCTTCTTTCCAGTGAGCAGTAGCACCGAACCCTAAAAAACTGTGCGTCTTAAGCCGGTGGATATTAAGATTAAAGGGACGATGCAACGATTTTTGTACTTTGTACAAATACCGGTTAGAACGTATCCCTGACGTTCATGGCATATGAAACACCGTTAGTTTTTCACCACACGCACTCGAAGCCGCAGAAAAAATTAAAGAAAACCGAGCAGCGTTCACCCTCTCAACTCGCAGCTAGAAAAAGCGGCCACGTGATCTGGAGCCGATTATATGCCGCCAATGTTGATCACAGCCACGCGCTGGGGTTGATAAGGCACAGGACGCACGCATAGTAATGGTTCGGCTATTGTCGTCAGTGCAGCGATTGGGCAGGGGCCACTACCCGAATGCTTCTCGAGCTATCTATTATCACGAGGCCAAATCGAGTGCCCACGCAATGCTCACGTCGAATCTATGAGCCGTATTCAAATATCGTCACTGGGCGGTACTGCGACCGCCCAGTTGCGTAATCAGGTTTCGCGAAGGAGAGTTTGAATGAAAATCCACGCATTTGTCCTTGAAATTGCACCGCAATAAACGGAGTTTCTTGGCCAGTGGCGTTGCGTGCGGGTATTCTTGAGTCCCACTAGTGCCAGTAAGCTCGCGTAAAGTGAAAAACATTCCAATTGAATATCGTTGCACCGCCCCTTCAAGTGTAGCTGCTGTGGGAAAAGTGCGAAATCTCGAAATTCGTTTATTCAGAGTTACTGTACTAAACATGTGCGGCGAAGATTAGATATGACGCTTTTGTGATGCCTGCTATTGGGAGCACGCGTATATTCAAAGCTTTCTTGTGGGTGGTTTTTTCTGGATTGGTAGTTTAACGTTTGAACTAAAGCTAACATCACGGGCTTGTCTACTTAAAACAGACGGGGAGGACGCAAACGAAGTGCGGTTACGTCATCTGTCTGTGTTACCGTCCCGCGAATAAAAGGAGGGAAAGGGTTCCTGAAAAAGGAAGCGCGACAAATGTCCGAGTGGGTTGAGGAAATAACTAAATCGCTTCTTTTTGGGCGGATGACAGAGCATTGCCACTTTATGCTTTCATTTGTTCACTTTTGATTAGTTTCTTGTTTAAGTGCCTTGTGAATTATCCCCTCCTTTCCCCTCAGGTAACTGTGACCCAGACGCCCAGACACTGATGATAAGGGCGCCTCGTTTGCCTTGATGGGTCTGCCTCCGTCTGCATCGCATGGGTGGGCCCGCGACGCCAGTGTTCCAAAACAAACCAATCACGTGCTCCTAAAAAGAAAGAATCCTGAATCATTTGTAGAGTTACTAACTTCTTGCTCGCCCGCAGCTAAAAGAGCATCTGGGGCTTTAATTTCCTTAAAATTAAATCCCCCCTCCCCACACACACGCACACACATCTTTCGCTATCTTTTTGATGTGGCAATGATCAAGGTGATGCCGATAAAAGAAAAAGCGTTTTCCTACGCAGAGCGAACATGATAGCATGTTCTCTTTGCTCGTTTGTTCGCGCAGGTTATGCCCAAGGTGGCGGCGAAACTCCAGAAGTCGGAGAAAACCAGAGTGCTCATCGGTTTTTCGACCCTCTTGGACTGGCGGCCTCTTCAGTTTTCGCGCCCCCTGCACAGTGACATCGTCTGTGGTCTCTGCGGCCTGGTCGCCAAGACACCGGTCGATCCGGGATGCGGCCACTTCTGCTGTCTGCGCTGCTACCGGCGTATTTTGAGCGACGAGTCCACTAGGTGCCCGCTGGATGACAGCGAGGTGCCTCGAGACAGACTGTCGCTCAGCGTTCCCTGGGCGGTGCTGTCAGTGACCCACAACAAGATCCGCTGTCCCAATGATTCTCGGGGTTGTCAGTACGTCGGGCAGCCTCCCACCGATTCTGGTGAAGCTGAAAGCGCCTTGTCGCACCTGGAGGAACATTTCGCAGAATGTCAGTACCACTTGGTGTCTTGCCAATGTTGTGGCCGCCTCGTTCTTCCGGAAAGAAATTTTTAATCATTTGGAATTGTGCTGGGAGATTCTGAAGCTTTAAAATAGACACGAAAGCTCTCTCGTAATGTTTTGAAAAACATTGACAAAAATAAATAAATATAAAGCACTGACTGCTTCGTAAATTGTTATTCTTGAACTTTTGTTTTTGTTTGGGTTTTGGGACTGAATAAAGTGTGCTGTCGCATTCTTTGTTAGCTTCTTTTTAGAAAGCTGTAGTTGAATGAGATGTACGTAAATCATTTCTCTTTTTTATATTTGTAAATTGATCGAAATGTGGGAGTTGTCTTTCCAGTTCCGGGTACTCGCACAATGCCGGAAATTCGAAGAATACATTAATAAAAGTCGAGAGAAAAAACTTAATATCTACATTGGCGAAAATCAACCGTAGCTGGCTAATGAAACCACTTGGCCTTAGGTTAATTTCGCAGGTAATTGACAGCGCATGGCAATCGCTGATAAAGATTTGTCGTTTCATTTACCAACGCTAAGCGAATAAAAAAAGGCAATTGAGACAATTAAAGTACATTCAGTATACCAACAATTGACCCGTATTTGGAGCCACTAACATATACGTATAACAATAAACGTTTACAAAAATGTCCTGCATCGTCAATGGTTCTTAGAGATGTGGTAAGGTGATGAAGTGATGCTCTGTACAACAGATAATCGGCGAAATAAATTGAAATTAATAACAATAAGGGGTCTCGAATGTGTGTATAAATTAATGTAGCACATAGAGTATAAACAAACTATGCAAGAGTTAGAAAATAGAAAACACGTGGTTACTAACACTTGAGCCAAAGAGAGCGAAGGCAACATATTGATGTAAGCAATACGGGTGAGTAGCTTCTGTTAAAAAGAACAATACTCTATTCTGCGGCTATGTTGTGATGCTGGTAGCAAGTAACGTTCCATGAATTTGATGTAGGGATGACATTTTTATTTTGGAAAATAAAACCCGCGGTCTTGTTTTTGGGGGACTCGAAGCGAGTCAGTAAGGTTAAAAGAGGCAGGATACCAGATGGAGATTGAATGTTTGCGTTGATACTGCACTTATAAATAAATAATTGAAATCATTTAGGGCTATAGAAAGGAAGATACCTCTAGAATCAGTACCCTTCTTGATTATACTCCTTCGCACAATATACGACTGAGCGTAATTTAGGCTAGACACATACAAATACTAACACACACACACCAAAAATTCAAAGTCACGGTACATTCACCATGTTTGTTTGGTTTAGCTGATGGCAGCAGACATACAAAAAGATGACGAAGGCCGTAACGCTGCACGTTTATCGCTGCTCAATTCAAGTTAATAGCTTGTAGCGTTGGCTGCACCAACACCTCCTAGACTACGAAGGCCTCAGCGCTTGCGAGTCGAGATGCAAAAATGGCGGAGAGAGACGGCCATGGCCCCGGCGGTCGGTGGCAGTGGTCGGTACCGGTGACTTCTCTTTTTTTGACGTTTGTGAAGATTGTCACACGAGTGTGCACGTGCAGAGATGTGTAGTACGTTCACGTCGAAACATTAGTGCTGTCTTCCAACTGTTTTGTTTGTGCATCAACACCTCGACGTGCCGTGCAAATGGTGTGTCCTAGTGTCACAATTGTTCTGTATGGTTAAATAAGATGAATTCATTCGCAGGATTTATAGGTAAGACATACCATAATTTAAGCTTGACTTGTGGTGTAGATGCAAGTAGCCTTTGCAAAAGAAGACTTCTGAGCTGCATGCGTTCACACAGAAAATTTATTTCTGAGGTTGCGTTGTTGCCCAGACTTACTTAAAAGCAGATGCCATTGGAGATGACTATGTTTTGTACCAGGAGGTATGTTTACACTCTTTGTCGAACTGTTTCCTGCCAGACATGAATAAGATTGATGTGATGTGTGCTTGTATATAATCACACAAAGGTAATCAATTCTCCACACCAATGTATCTACAAATTTGTTTTCATGACTACGTTACTGGCTAATAGGAATTTTTATACTTGGTCGCGGGCATGGGACAAAGGACACAACCGTTTTATCCTTTTAATGTTGCAGTGTACGCTCAACAACGTTTATTGGAAGATATTTCTCCGAAACTTGAACTAGAAGATATATATCACGCAATTTTTAGATAATACTTACTGCAAAAAAGAGGTAAACTCCACTTTAGAAACATATTAAAATCTTTGTATAATTTTTTCAGCGAAAACATCAATTACTGCAGGACAAAAGAAACACCGAACTACTAGTTTTTGCTTTTAAATACTACGGTGTTATGTTCCATGCAAGAATGCAGTTATTACATTCGTTTACTACGTCAACCGTGTTGGTCATGTGATATGCTAAGTGCCGTTTTTAACAATTCTGTATCATGTGATGTTTCTCAAGTATTCTTCATAAAAAAATTATTTTGCGGTTTATAATTAGAATTATTCAAAAGTTGTGTACTTAGAAGTAAACCATATCTACCTCGAGACCTCGTTTTACACCTACCCGGTTCTTCCATTTACATCAATCATTTTATTTAACAATAATTTGCCAGTTTAAGAAAATCAACCTCCTAACCCATAACTTTATGCACAGTCGGCATTTAAGAAAATTAATACGCTTGCGTCAATAATAACTCGCCGCTATGACGGTAAGTCAACCCGTGTTGCCTTCTCTTCCGTGCTCTAGTGCGGCCCGATGGTCTTCTCTCTCGGCCACGAGGAAAGAACGCGGAGGCCTTCTTAGTGCAGGAGGTGTTGATTTCACACAAAATTCAAGTGAACGAACGTATCGAGTTTGTCCCGTTTTTACTTTGTATACGCAGAAGAAATTTCTAACACCAAAACTGGCTATTTAACGCCCAGGGGTCGGGAAGCTCTTGCTGAGACTGGCAGAATCGCCGCCGCAAGCCAGAGTCTGAGCTGACTGAACGGAAAACCGGAAAAAAGGAGAAAGAGAGAGGGGGGGGGTATTTTGTTGTTTTGTAAATAAAAGATAATAATTAAATAGAAACTAGCAAACGCAACTTAGTTGTTCAGATTAAGAACCGTTATCTTCATTTGGGAGCACGTAACGTAAATATTGTTACGAATGACGATAGATGCAGGCGATGATAACTAAAGAAACATAAACGTTTAAGGGGGAACTTGTGCCGCAAAACCAGAAGTGAACAGAAGAAAAGAGCAGAGCGCCGCGGGCGTCGATGTCGGCGAAACCGCTGGATCGAGCGCTGGGGCGAGACGGACTGCAGATCGCCACGCGGAGCCTTATGTACGCGTTTGCTTCTGAAACAGTCGACCTTGAAGGTTGTGCGACTAGAACATTCTCACCTCGAACGAGCAACAGAGTTCTCGGATTCGCCAAAGCATTAAACTGCAAGAATAAACAGAAGGACGACGTAACTTCCGGGAATCGAACCCTGGCTCTTCGTGCGGGAAGCAAGCACGATAACCGTTGGGACACCGCCGCGCGGCCTACTGGGCCAGCTGCGCGCGCGGCAATGTTGCTCGAGCCGCCTCTAACGAAGATTTTAGACATTCAGCATGACTTTCCAAGAAGCGAGCATTTACATGAAAATACTAAAAAAAACAAAGGTAGCAAAGTTACTTTGCAAAAATAATTAAATTGCTTTACTAGTTACTTTCACTAAATACAAAAGTGTGATTAAGTTACATTACAAATTACTAGACAGAAAGTAATTGCATTACAGTACAGTTACTCTAGAAAAGTAACGAAATTACTTCTAAATCACATTTTAATTTCTTTATGCAGTAAGTCGCGCCGATTTGAATTACAGTCTTTCAGATCTCAGATCTCGTTGTTGCACCGCTGGATCAACATGGGCCTCAAATGCGCAGTAAAGAAGCTGGATTGCTTTAGTGGCAAGCTGATGGAAAAATCATCGTCTTCGGTGTTTTCACGACAGCAGTAGACGAACGGAAACAAATCTGGGGCCCCTTTTTTGGCATTGAACAGCAACATCTGTGCTTCGTGAAAGTGCACGTCTACGCGAGGTCAATTTAGAGTGCAGCACAGCACCATCAAGCACGGCACGGCAACTACCAGCTTCAAAGGCAGCTCTTCAGTGCGCCAACCAAAGTGAGCCTCAGGTGATTTGAACGAAGCGGCACTACGACCGCAAACTGCCAACCACGAGTTACGCTATTGGCGCAGTTAAAGAAGTACGGAAACAATATTTTAGCGCTTGTTTGTTTGTTTAGCCAGAAATGACATAGTGTCGGCGCCTTCGATTAGCCAGCCTTCCACTCGTAGAAGCACGAAAAGTAATTTTAAAACAAATAAAACGGTTCCTCAATACCTACTGGTAGTAGGCGATGCATTTATGACGTTAAATGCCTCCCGCCTCAGCGCCAATCACAGAAGTAAAGCGCAAATGTATAGACAACTCGGGATTGAGCGGAATCGCGAAGCTTGGCGAAGAAACCCCTACAGTGCTTCCGCAACGTGCATTCCACACCATCAAGATTGCCGTTTTTTGCACACGATGTAGGTAGGAGCTTGATCTGAGGATGCGGGGACCTCTGCCAGGCCAAACATACGACACCCCCCTCCCTCCCCCGGATGCGCTGTGAATAACGCGTTCAAATATGGCACCCAGTGAATCCCTTATATACATAGCTTGCAGGTGTCGCCATTGCTGGGTACTGACGGTTATTTTTATTTACTGGCTTCCTCGCGCTCTTAGTTTTGGAGTGTGAAACTAAAACGGTGAACCGAACACTCATGACGCATAAAATACCGGCATGACCGCGAATGTGGTTTCGAGCAACGTTACTGGAGCAAGCTCAGTTTCGCAGCTCCCTATTCTCGCCTGCGGAGGCGAGTGGACCAGGTGGCTTGCACGAAAACTAGCGGCGCTGCAGTCGGATTTTACTTTCCGGTCTCGCGCGTCATCTGCTACCACCGCGTTCTTTTCTTGTTCCTTTTATTTTTCTTTTTCAATTTCCTTTTCTGTCAACTCTCAACTTGGGTTGAGAGCCGGCGCAGTGTGAACGTTGTTTCTTTGAGTGTTTGAAATTTATTTTTGAGCGCGTCTGTTTTCTTGCGCTGTGAAGTGTTAGTATTAATCACCAACTCGCCCAAGCTCAAATGTTGCTATTCAAACATGGCGGGCTAGACAATCCGGAAGTAAGACTCGACTGCAGCGCTGCTAGTTTTCGTAACCGCCACGGAGCCCACGTCCCAGGCGGAGCTGTGAAACTGAGCTTGCTCCAGTAATGTTGGTTACGGGCAAGCTATGCATAAGCCATAGGGTGTACAGTCCTCAATATTACTACTAAGCGATATTGACATGCGTTGATGCCCCCAAGTGGCAATGCTGGCAACTACAATACTCTAAGCCGTGAAGAGGCCCTTGACGTATCGAGCGCGATACACTTTTCGCTGGTCGATTATAAAGCGAGAGGTACAGAGCTCGCGGCCAGGTCATTTTGGTTCGTACCACTTTAAATTATGTGTTCAAATACCTCGCACTTGCTTCACTGCATACCCCCACACACCGATGGTTGGTCAACGACAGTACAAAATCGTCGCGTTCAAATTTATCATAGCGATATTCGCATCAATCGGACGTTCGAGCAAGGCAGTGCCGATTTTACCTTTTTCGGGACAATATTCCCATCGATCGCGAGCGAAATGCGTACTAAAAGTTCACTTACTCAGTAGTTCCACGTTATACCTACGGGAGAGACCAAGCTGAATTCTGAAATCGCTGCCGACCAACTTCACGTCACAGCTCCCTCATCTGAAATCCACTCGCTCGTGACCAACGACAACGAACAACGCAACCGACAAGCACCGGCCCAGTTGGGGCCAGTGGCCGATCGTGGACCAGCGTTTCTGGGCGATGCCATCTTATCTGTGACAGCACGTATTTTGTGGTTTCACGTGACGAGTAGTCACGTTTGCGTACTATGGCGGTGACCTGACGAAAGGGCGGAGTGTTACTTCTTTTGTTGACCGGTATTTCGGTTTATCGCTCTGAGCCACTTCACCTTTTTAAATTATTCCCACAATATTTAGGTTTACAACCCTTTCTTGATGTGTACCCCACATGGCCGGATTCATGGGGGGGGGGGGGGGATTCTCCTCTCTAAGCGCGGCAAGGCCAACGTTTTTTTAAATGAAAATATTGACATACATTAGCCAATAGTTTAGGTTTTCGATGACATAACAATATCAGATTAACAAATTTGATCACGGCAAAGTATCGGCCGGTACGTCATCTCTCAGTAACCCCCCCCCCCGCAGCCTTATTCATAAATTTCTCTCTGAGCCTCCCAGCGTTCCAAAAAGTAAGTGCTTCGATAGCGCTGGTAGTCTGCCATTGCGGCTAGCCGCTAGTTACCTGCTCAACTTGCCGTAACCTTTGAATGGTTGAGTTGCCTTCCAAGTCGTTTGGAGCGTCGTTACACACTTGCAACTGAGAGAGACAAGTCCGGTTGTTAAGAATCTTGCGAGGGCGGAGTACTGGATGCGCTGCTGCGGAGTTGGTTCTCCGCCGTCGCAGGAGGCTTAAAAAATAGTCGTTTTGTTTTTGGTCCTACTCGGTTGCAGGTGTGCAAACGGCGGTTAAGTCCTAAACATGGTTTGTCAACACCGTTTGACTTCGCTATAATTTCCACCCGCCACGTGATTATTTTAGCGGTTGACGTAGTTAATCAGCGGCGAAACAGGCGCTAGTTACCTATGGTATAACCGAGTGATATAGGTTAGATTGAAGAGTTTTTGGAATCATCGCTAGGGGGCTTTTTTTTTAAATATTTGTACGTCGCTGGGTTGGCAACTCATTTGCATAAAAGGCAAACGTCAGATTGATACCTCACGAAGTCTGGCTTTGACAAGAATTCTAGTCGAGCAACTATAAACATATTCAATGATGGACAAAAGAAAATAAGAGCAGTCAGCAATTTGTTTTTTATTTGAAGGGACAAACTGCGACGGAAATCAAATCCATGTTGAATTCTGTTCTCGGGCACTCATCCCTTCCGCTTTCCACCATGAGTTTCTGGATTTCCGAATTCAAGCGCGGTCATACGCACACCAAATGCACGTTCAGGACATCCAAACCACTACAACACCTGAAATTGTGCATGAAATCTGCGACTTGGATTTGAATGAGCGCCGCACAAAAGTGCATGAAATTGAGGAAGTAGTGGGCACTTCCCGTGAACGAGTTGTTCATTTTCTACGCAATGAATTGGTAACAAAAAACAAAAAAACAAAAAAACGTCTGCAATATGGGCGCCGCGTTTGCTCAATCCGGAAAAAAAAAAACACACATTCGAGCCCGAAGGTCAGCCGACATTTTAAAAGTGTTTCAGACAAATCCAATAGATTTCTAGGGATGATTTGAAACTATGGACGAGACGTGGGTCCACCGATACACGTTGGAAACAGAAAGGACAGCGAAACAATGGACTGGGCCCGGTGAATCGGCTCCGAAGAATGCAAAGACCATTCAAAAGAATTTTGCTCATTGATTATCT
The DNA here is from genome assembly GCA_037355805.1 of Ixodes ricinus. Classification (NCBI taxonomy): domain Eukaryota; kingdom Metazoa; phylum Arthropoda; class Arachnida; order Ixodida; family Ixodidae; genus Ixodes; species Ixodes ricinus. The sequence goes on from JAZHYW010021360.1 coordinate 38,293, forward strand.
TGAAAAGAAAAAAAAAACTGTTACTGATTAATACTACATAAGACTTTTGGACAAGCTGAAAAAAAAGTAATTTAAGAAAAACGCCCGGGAATGGTGACGAAACAGGCGTTGTTTCACCACGACAATGCAGCTGCGCATTTAAGACTCTGCAGCCGCTCTGTAAAAACTGACAGCACTGAAGTTCAAGATCCGGCCGGATCCACCGTATTTCCCTCCCTCGGACTTCAAGCTATCCCCGAAACTCAATACCTTCCTTGCTGGAAATATATTTCTGTCGAGTGGAAAGGTGGAACAGTTACTGGGAACAGTTATTTTGGGGATCTCGAAGAAAGTCACTTCCGAGATGGAATCGAAAGGCTGGAGAAACGCTGCACCAAGTTCGTCCAGCTTCGGGTGAATTATGTCGAAAAAAATTGTATAACTTAAATCTGATATATATTGTTTTCATTTTCGTTCCCGAAACTTTCCAATGTACCCTTAGTATGTCACAATATATTGAACGTAGGTATTCTAAAGCCTACCGAATTTGTCGTGCAAAAATATTTTCAGATGGCTCTGTCTCGTCATGAAGTACAAAGGAAGCTAGTTAAAAAGAGGCCATTTACCTTTAATCAATCATTTATTTATGAATTACTTTGTTACCTTTTCCCTTACATATTAGACGTCGGAACCGTCTGGTGAGATTGGAGTTCATATACTAGGTAATATCAATTTTCGGTATCACTCTAGCAAAATCTTGTCAACTTTAAACTCACGGCAGCGACGAGAACGGACCATTGACAGTGTCTAATGTTCGAACTAGACATAGTGATAATTACCACATTCGATCAACTCTTCATGTTCCACTTGTGCACCCATG
>JAZHYW010021361.1:0-39428 GCA_037355805.1 Ixodes ricinus
CCTGAAAACACGTTTAAATCAGTTGAAGTGAACGTTACCCTCACTTCCATGCATCCGTTTCTCTTTTACGTTGCGTAGTGATACTGGCGTCTTACTTTTACTCTGCTTCTGCCCTGGTAACTGCAGACTAATGCAGGCCTGCATCGCCTGCTTCCCCAGTTTAGAAATGCACATGGAGCATCGGCCTCGTCTGTCCTATATACAGATATAAATAAATGAAAGACGCCTACAATCCCTGTAACGCCGAATTAGAGCGCAGCTCTTGAGGAGGAGGAGGGAAGGGTACTGAGGAGAGAAGGTGGAAAGTCTTCCACTACTAACATGGGTGTGGATCGACGTAGTGCTTAACGCAAGTCGCAGAAAATGCACATCTTTGGTGAGAGCATCGCGCGTAAATTTGGAGGGAATTTAGTGGGGCAATTTTTTCCCCTAACGTAAGTTTAGCGGGGAAATCTTTTCCGCTAGATTTAGCGGTAATTTTCACTCTACTGGCGTCACACGTGACGTCACTGGTAACGTCACTGATGACGCATCAGTGATGATGACGACGACATCACGATGACGTCACATGTCACGTCGCGAGCGGTCCTGTGACGTCACGTGTGACGTCACGCGACATTATTGTGATGACGTCATCGTCATCGTCGCTAGTGACGTCGACGTCACCAGTGACGTCACGCGTCCCATAATGCACCGCTCGGTTAGGCCGACGGCGACTCCGCTGAAGCCGGAAACGCGCTCTGAAACAATTAAGACCGGATAGCTTTCCACCGATACGAAGTTATAACGGTGATGTCACTTGTTCATTCAATTTAAAGGTGTTTCGATGAAATATGTAGTGATACCAAAAGCAGTGTAATTATGAAAAAAAGCCTTTCACTCTTTGAGCGGACGCCCCACCTACATGAGGTTCCGTTCATGTGCAGTACTTTACACTCCGGTATACTTTGGAAGCCAGTAGAACATGTCTCGAATTCTGAACTCACTAATTTTTTTTAGAGGAGGTGTGTTTGATAAGAAGTGCGAGTTACACGGGTGCCGTCTTCGCCATCTGAGTGTCAGGCTGGGCGGACATTAGAAGAGGTAATAGCAGGCAAGTCGGTTTATTAAACGAATTAACTTTTTACAGCGACAGCTGTTAGTGGCCCGTTCCTCGATTTCGTAACGGCGTGAGTGTAAACGCCGTTAATTTCCCTGTCAAACTAGCGCAAAAATTGACGTCACGCGACCTATGCACCATTTCAGTTTCCCGCTAAATTTTGCGGGAAACTTGATGTCACGTGACCTGACGTCACGGGGCATGCATACCCATTCAGGTTCCCCACTAAAAAATTTGTTCGCCGCTAAATTTAGCGGACAAATTGACGTCACGTGGCCTATGGAATCAATTTAGTTTCGCCGCTAAATTTAGCAGAAAAAATGCTCGACGTACAGCTAAGCACTTCTTATGAGTTGCGAATGCGAAAGCATGCATGCCATTCCCCTGCTCCTCTTATTTCGCCTGCGGCGTACTTGCGTCGACGGTCTAGCGCGCGCTCTCTCCTCGCCGCGCTGACCTTGGGCGTAGAGCGGTGGAGCCGCTGCCTCGCGGACTCGCAGCGCCATGGGGTGGCGCTAATTGAAACTGACGCGCAGCGGCCTCATATCACTGCCCTTTTACGTTGCTTTCTGCGTGGTTTCAAAGCTGGGATGCCTCAGATCGCGGCTTCGGGAGTTCATGTGCCGTTTGGCGCGGCTGATGACGTCGGCTCGCTCCGTGGGAGAGTTAATGCTTTCGCATTAAAATTGACTGAACGTGACCCATGTACCAATTCAGTTTCCCGCTACATTTGGCGGGAAAACACATCACGACCCTAAAATAATTCATTCACCAACAACGTATCGACGCTAAATCAACGAAACATCATTTCAATATCAGATCACCGTATGACGCACGATCAGCGCTATGTCAATCGATCGTCATCGCCATTTCGTGGAATAAGCAGACTAGCTGTCGCTGTCTATACGCACCACGTCGCGTGATCGCCGGGGAATTTTAATTAATGGTTTCTTGGCCTATGCTTCTTAGATATTCATTGATCAGTTTTCGCGTTTTTACTCCCAGTTTTAATATCGCGCGCAAAGATTGCACAACTCCTGCCTGCAATGACGCTTAGAAGAGTGGCGTAGTTGTTTCCATGGCGCCGTCAATATCTCGACGGCGCATCTTTGGTGGATGCGCCAAGGAACTTCAATACATCTTAGTTCCATCAAAATACATTTAAGTTCAATGGGGAAGCGACATCACGCTTATTGTCTTGCATCGGAGAAGAGCTATCCGGTCTGAATTATTTTTATATCTGGACATACGAAAGACAACGCCGACGTGTAGTGTGCATTCCCGAACTCGGGAAGTACACGATGCAGGCCTCCGTTCGTCGGCAGTTACCTGGGCGGAAGTAGAGTAAAATTAACACGCCTGTATCATTACGCAAGGGGAAGAGGATACGGATGCGTGGATGTCAGAATAACGTCCCCTTCAACTGAATAAAGAGTGTTTTCACGAGAGATTTGAGGACCTTACGGCGGCGTCTCACACCATGGACGCCTCGCTGCCAAACGCCAGCGTGCGTCACCTACAAAACGGGCTCCTGGAAACATTGTTGAATAGGCTCATCTTGAAAAAAAATTTCTTTGCAAAAACAAATATTGCTTATCTATTTTTTTATGTTGAACAGATTTGGTGGATTGAAGTTTTTGCAATTTCAAAAGTTTCGGGCACCGTTGCCCACACTGCTTTTTCCGGCTCTCAATAAGACAGTTTCAGGATAAACTGGAGATTTTGTCATTTAACTGAAACAAAACAAAAAACAAACAAAGGCTTTGAAAATTTAACGCATGGAATTCAATTATTAGTTGTATGAGAACAAACTAAAACAGTATTGTAGCTAACACCCATCTCAAGTTCACGAAACAAGCAAAATAATTCTCAAAGTTACTTTTAGGTTCTATTTGGACTTAAAATGTCGTCTTTCATTTTATGTATTTTTGTGAAAGATAGAGGATATTATTAAGTAATTAGGTACAGTGTTGTAGGTGTTACCCAGAAAAAGTAACGAAATACGTTACCCGTTACTTGCAAGTAAAATTAACGCGTCACTGTCCTGCGCTACTTCAAAATAAAAGGAACGCGTTACTTGTACCATTAACGATAATGAGTAACGAACGTTACTTTTGCGTTAGTTTTTTTTTAAATTATGAATTAACACGTTTTACTGTTTCAACGTTGCAGGTGTGCATAAGCGCCATATTTCAAGACAAATTATGTCTATGCAGAAACTGAGCATAATTACTTTATATTTTCTACGGTTTCACCTAAATATGTACTCACAGTAAAAAAGGCAAAGATCAACGCAAAATCTCAAAACTTCCCATGCTAGCCGCCTAAAAACACGAAACAAATTGAAGTCTGTAGCTTTTTTTTAAGTCTTGGGAAGAAAAAGTAACGGGTAACGCAACTCCGTTACCCGTTACTCAAAATAAGTAACGTAAGTACCTTACCCGTTACTGTTTTTAAAAAGTAACCAGTACGTTACACGTTACCGAAAAAAGTAATGCGTTACCGGTAACGCCGTTACTCGTAACGCGTTACCGCCAACAATGATTAGGCGCCAACATAAACTTGTGTGGTTCGCAACCGTTTTTTTCCAAGATGTTCTTTTTTTATTTACATGGGTTTTATGCAAATTTCCGAAACTTAGAGTATGATGTCAGCAAAAAAAAAATAATGTATTGTATGTCGAAAATATTTTCTTGGTGTTCAGAGGCCTTTTTATTCAAATTAATTTTTTCGTACATATCCCAGGCATGAAACAATTGCCTCGTATCCTATGGCATGGAATGACCCTAGAGTAAAACTTTTGCAGTATTTTCGGGTTGAAATTTACGCATTATGATTTATATATGAGAAATAGTCCTTATAACATTTTCAAATGTATTTCAAGCCTCAGAGAATGCTGAGCAAAACACTTGGCAAATATACGGAAATCGCATAAGGAAATCCCTAGAAAAGAGAACCGTGTTTTTCGGCTTAGATGCAACTATGCATCGCAGAAAGCTCAAATTCCGTGAGAATGTGAACCTAGTGGTTGGGATAGAACGCGAAAGTTGGAAAAAATGGCGTAACCCGAATTAAAAGATACTTGAGAAAAGCGAAATTTCTCTATGAGTCCACCTAAGCCTAATATTGTCAAAACAATAAATGGTACTGCGAACGCTCGTGAAATTTAAATTAGTGAAAAAACAAAACAAAAGAAACTTGTCAGCAAGAAAGAGGATATTGTTTTCTTTCTTGTGACAAGTTTTGTTTCACTGAAATAGATGCCGCAGGCCCACAAAATGTGATTCATTGTTTTGACAAAATGGTAGGCTTAGGAAGACGACGTCTCATAAAGAAAGCTCGTTTTCCTAAATCATCTTTTGATCCAGATAACGTCATGTCCTCAAACTTTCGAGTTCCATCTCAACAACTATAGCGTGGGAATTCTGCGGTGCGCAGTTATCTTCGCCCGCGGAAAAACACAGCTCTCTTGTCGGGAACTTCCTGTACAAGTTTGACAGGCTGCGACGGCTTGCTCCCTTGTCGAGAGCGATCACAACTAAGCACTCGGTTAGACAATGCGCTCGGCGCCGCGAAACGTGAGTGTGTAAACCAGCTTGTACCGAAGGTCGTAAGCTTGCTCTGGGGGAAAGAAGTTGCTGCAGATACTATTGGCGGCGTGCGCGAACTACAGGGCGCGCTCCTCTAGCTATCATCATCGTCGTTCGTTACATCACGGTTCGGACAGATTGGGACAGACCGCGCAGATCTTGGATTCCTCGGCTCGCCAGCTCGCTTCCTGGGCTGTTCGGGTAACACGCGGCAAAGCCGGTTTCACACTGTGTTTATTTGGCGAAGCGATATTTGTAGTAGGACATTTCACCAAAGTTTGAAACCGAACGTGGCACGCGTAGCCGTGCCAGCAAACATTTTGAGCGCTGAGGTGTCGAAGCGCTCGGAATGTGGTGTGCTGTTCTCTACCCCAGTACAAAAAGCTTGATGATGACAGTAGAATATCCTGCACTTATCCTACTACAACATCTACCACGGCGAGTAGGGTGTATTTTTGATTATGATTCGGACAAAATGAAACTAAGGAAGGAATGTCTTATCAAATTAAAAATAGTAAAGCGAAACTCGCGAACCACTTGCGTGTATAGTAAACACTTCAGTGAAAGCGACTCCGTGTATGCTGTTGGTTCCAATGTGTTCTGTGAAGGCTGGGGTCTTATTAGTTCCGAGTTGATTCCTTTTTTGTTTGTTTTGTAAACCAGTAAACGAACATTTCCTTAAAATAACCGGCAGGAAGAAGCAGTGGCTGGCTTCCGGAGTCGTTTCAACTAAATCCCTGCTTATTCAATCGGTCGACGGGAAACGTACGAGACCCCCTCGCGATCGAAGCCTTCAATCTAATAAGTCGGTGACACTTCAACGTCCCAAAAAATAAAAAAAATACACATGCTATGAAATACTATCGTGTGTTTGTTTATTATTTGCGGACCAAATGCGCATAATGCGTGATGCGCTTGTCAGCGAGCAGTTTTTAATTTGTAAGCCATTCTTAATAAAATATAGGATAAAACAAATGAATTAATCGCCTGAATTTGCCGGGCCATGGCCGACAATTTAGCAATTCATGAAAATTTCTGCTTTTCTTTCGAGCGAAATTCGAGATGTGACCAACTTCTTTGCCGCGTATTCGATTCGGGAAGAGTAAAGCCTCAGTTGCTGACGAGCGTTTGCTCGGCAGCAACTGTCAAGTCACAGTTGCATGGAAGCGTTGGTACCGGCCAGCTCAATTCAGCTAGAACAAGTATGCAGCGCTTTGCAACACAACTGTGTGCGCGTGCATAGCTAAGAACAGCACGTCATTTACTCGGGTGAATGCAAAACCGTTTTCTACAGCAGCCTCCAAGATCCGAAAAACAGAAAACAAGAATCAGAAAGGCTGTGAATAGCTCTGACGCACGCCGCGCAAGCTGTAATGTACGTGGAGCTCGAGGCTTGTTATTGAACATTTTTAAGAGTTTTCTCATTTCTCATTGCTAATTACATTTTCTAATATAAAAAAAACAACTTCGAGGCGCTGTTATTTTCTTTAGAAAGATCACTCACGAAAACGTTATACATGCTTTTTTTTCTTTAAGAAATAAACCGTTTTAATTGGCATAGATGGGAACTACAACATATCCACTTCGTTCTTTGACATAACATGTCGTCTGCTCGCATCCTACCAGCCGGGTCACAGGAGGGCGCCCGCGAGGTGGCGCCACCAAAATATCTCGTCGCCAATATTGCAGACTCTAGCGATTTTTGCAGTATCGCGGCGTATACGTCAAGTTCACGCAGACTTTTACGATACTCGTTACGAGTAATCGTACTACTCGCTATCTATTACTTTCACGAGTAATTTTGCAATCCTTTGAATGCGCCTCCGAAAGAGCCGACCCCTCTGTGGCTTGCACTGTTGCGCATTTTTTGCGAGGAACCCGAAGGAGTCTTCGATATTCACTGATTCCATCCTTAGGTCGCCCCTCATACAACTGGTTTTAGACTCCATGTTCTTTTGTGTTGCCTGCACCCATTCAAGAAGCGTCTTTTAGCAGGAAGTAGTTCGTCGTGTTCTGCATCTAACAGCACTGTTGCCATAATCACGTATCACCGATTCATGCACGCCTCCATTTTTCTACTCTCGTCTGCGCGCATCGAGCCCTGTTGTCGAGAGTGCGACCGCGAATTGCGTTTGATAACAATGACATCCCTCACAGTTTCCCGCCGTTCGTGTGAATGCTTGAGTCGGGAAGAGAGTCCCGCTGGTTAAGAAACCGATTTATGCGTTTCTTCTAGGTATCGATCCATCGATACCTTTGCTTTACTCTGCAATAAAGTCAAACTTCCTGCTGTAGAACCGCGCCGCACTTAAGCCTATCCTGCAGAGCAACGATGTGTGTGTACCGCATGTTTGTGTCTGGCGGCTCTTGTGCATACGTCTTCCCCGCGTTAGCTCCAGACGCAGTTCCAGTCGTCGATTCTAAAGCAATCGCTTCCCCACGAGAACCCTCCATAAACTCCTTTTGATTGTGTTGGTCAGACTGCATGACGTGATAATGTCACGTGATATCGCAGTGTCACATGACGTCACGGTTTAACGTGACGTCAGTGCACCGTGGCATTATGTCATGTCACACGTTATAATGGTTGACATCACGATGCCACGTCATTGTTCACGTAACTTCAAGGTGTTATGTTGCGTAAATTTGGAGATTGCACGTGCCAAATACCAACAAAAGGCGTCTGGTATCTGACGTAGAGTTTCACGACCCTGGCACGTGACGTGATGGTAGCACATGACGTTTTGATGTGATTTGACGTTACAGCGTCACGTGAGGTCATTGCGTCTTGCAGACGTCAGTTTCACGTGACGTCTTTTTGTCCTATGACGCGACAATTTTACTCGTCGTCTTTGTGTCATGTGGCGTCAGGGTGTCACCTTTCACGACACCGCAATTTCCTCCCTAAATGTACCTAGAAAATATTGTCCCGGATGAAAAGGGATAGACGAAACTTGAAACAAATATAAAGGTTTAATCGGCGAACTTTTACCACAAACAAAAAAAAGTACAAGAACCGAGATGTAGGCGCGATAGCTAGCCTTGAGCAAGGCTGAGTTGCAAAGGCATGGTGGCCTCCTTATGTATCAACCTCGGTATTTCGAACATTTGGTCTAGATTCTAAAATATTTGATCGTCGAGCTAGGGCGACACAGACTCGGCAAGGCCATATTGGCTTCCTTATCTGTTAGACTCTGTATCTCGAACATTTGTTCTAGAATGTTCGAGTGTCGAACAATCGGGGTAAGAGTAAACGCGAATTTTCCAGAAGGATGTAGTAGCGTTCCCTCTCGGCCATCCACGCGTCAATAGACAGTTTTAGGGAACCGGAATACGTGTAAGTCAATTTCTAGTCACACGATTTCCTTGTTGTGTCAGACATTGCCCAAGCTACCAGTTTATACACTATACACGCGAGGGAAATCAGTCGCAAAAAGAATAATACAGATTGCAATTATATTTTTTTTGTTTTGTAATGCTGCTTTTACAGCGCTAAGGAGGCGAAAGGTATCGCCCACGCTACCACCGCAATAACTTCTTGCCTGTGCGCAATGGTGGTCCTTTGGTCTCGCCAAATTCACGCGCAGTGAATAATAGGCAGTATTAGTTGATTGTTTTGATACCTCGGATAACAATACGATAAATGCTAAAAGGCGTCAGCGAAGTATTGGATATTATTATGGGAGTCGTAGGAATAATTACTAAAACTCTCTAATCAAAAGGATGACCCTAAAAATATTTATACATGTTATTTTCGCTGGTGCACATTGCTAGCGAAAAATACTCTTCGTCATTGGTGAACAGTTTCAGGGTTTCGCCGGCTGTTTTTTCTCGCAGACGACCCGGAAGTGCAGAGTGGTGCGGGGATTGCTAGAGACGATATGCCTCGATCGCAAGGTGCGCTTATACTTCAAGGAGCAATCGACAGGGGGCACTGACAGTACGGCGGGCCCAGAGCCCTATATGCTGGGAGAGTTTGGCCGATGGGCGGAGACTGTCGCTCGCTAAAACAAGCGCACTTTACGATAACAGAAAATAAAGGATATTGCTTTTGCCAACTCTACTTACGTGCGCTAGTCCAAATGCGCGCCTAAGTTATTGTTTTATAAGCACAATTTCTTGTACTTTGAAATTATGTTATGCCTCCAATTGGTTATAATATGCAAGCACTGGCCATTTTCTATTGTTCTCCAAAAATGTTACTTACAAATAAGCTTTATTTCTTTTGGTTTCATTCAAAATTCGGCTTTTTCAAAGAAAAATGATTCTGGCAATTGAGCGCAAGAGGTAGTAGCGCCTCTTGGAGATGGGGCTCGTCGCGGCACTGTATTTTAGCGGTGGTCATTTCCAAGATCCAATATTAAAAGTATTCAAAATTCACTTTTAACAAAAGAGGAATAAGTTTAAGCTCATATAATTTTAAAGTATCCTATCAGATAAGTAACTTTGAGCCTCTGACCCTGTGTGCAGCGCCAAAAACACTTACATTAGCGATATTACCATTGTGGATCATAGCATACCTTGCGTGCCTAATTCCAGAATGGGTTCGAAATTTGATAACAGATAACGGCGGAGGCAAGGTGCGACCACCTAGTTGCCTTAGGTCGAGCTGTGGTTGCTGGATTGTCTGCATCTTCAAAAGAGTGCCAAGCTTTCCCGGTGTAAGGGGCTCTGCGCGGGCCTACAGTAACCGCATAAGCTCCTTTGCGGAGCAGAGTATCGCAAGGGTGCTCCCAGGGCGCCCATGTTGGATTAAAGGCCGCATTGCAGGAAGCGGCCGCCGCTTCTGCAAAAGACGCGGAGGCGCGGACGGCGTGGCTGTGAGGCGGCGTTCTGCGGAGTGCGGAGGAGAGAAAACATAGTGCGGCGACACGCCGCGCGTGCACCGTCGTCTCGTTAATTGTTGTTTATTTTTTCTCTGCGCTGTCGGTAGAACATAGTAGTCGACGAAAACGTCGTCCCTTTGAAAGCCGTAGCTACGCGTTTTGTCATCCGAAGCTGCCCCGATGTGCCGGCCACGTGTCACTCCGCGAGCGCCGCAGACGCGAGCAACGCGATCGTCCTCCGTGTCGTCTGCTTCCCAGACTTTTGAAACACGTTTTAGAACATCTCTCGCGTTATAAAACAACGCGTTTGTACTGTACCCATTGGCTACGTATAAAGTTTAATGGTGAAGGAACCTTCAAGTTTGTTCGATTTTGTGTAAGATGTCTTTTTCGCAAACGCAAAATGAGAAACATGCTCCGCCCGAAACTCGACGCCAGCAAAGGTCGTTTTCCTTCATATAGGTTCGATCCAGTTCGCCGCTCGGGACCACTTCTCGCCAATACGAAGTTGCGCGCTGCAAGGAAAAGAAACGCAATATTCTGGCTCTGCAAGCAGAGCCTATACGAGTTATACCCTACAATGGCCACGCTTAGCGGTGTTCGCGCTCATATTGATCGTGATAGTACGTAAGGAGCTTCGTGTGGCAAGCCGGAGTCAGTCTCGCCCCAGCGCTCAATCCTGCTGTTTTACCAACATCGAAACCTGCAACGCTAGCTTTTTTTATATTATTTTGTTTTGGCCACAAGTTCGCCCCGTTAAGCGTTTAGTTCCTCCAGTTATTCTACGCTTCATCATTTGCCATCTCGGGACAATATCACATCTTCACTGCAGGAGAACCACTTGACGGGTTGACTAAGCCAGGCGAGTTTTGTTTGTCTGCAGTCTCCTGAGTGCCTCTGAAACTCTTGAGAAGGGCGTCAAGACGCCGAAGAAGGGAAGACATCACCGCCAACGCGTACGAGAAATTACGACGCAGCTATGCCCATTGCAAACCTTCGCTCCCACTGTTGCGATGACTAAGGCATATCTAGCCGAGGTTCCAAACGCCAACTTTGAAGTATTCTTATGAGGGACACGTACAGAATATCTGACTTCAATTCAAGGGTCAAAAATGACATTTGTCCCGGTACATAATGCCAATTTCGTTCAAAAGCTATGCTGAAAGGTAAACGGGAAGATTGTTTAGTACAATTAGGGTAAGCACGTTGTAAGGGTGGTTGTTTGTCGTGATACAGTTGCTCCATAATGAAACCTTCCGAAACTGGGAACAGATTAAAAAAATAAAAAAGAGTAGTGCACACACCGTCTCAAAACACCGCTTTTTCATTCTGAAATCAATTCTCTAACTCCCCGGCGTTTTTTCTTCTTCTTTTTTTCCACTTTTTAATTAATTTAACCAAAATACATTTCTCAGAATTCTATATATTTTTGTATTTTTGTAGGTAATACGTCCGAAGATCTCTCGGGTTCTTTTTAGATCGCATAATCTTTGACAAAAAAAAAATGCTTAGTCTTAACAGGTAACGTTAGACTGCTAGTTGTTTGTTGTTGGAAATAGTCTCTCCGTTAAAACAAGTAATTTTCGGAACTTTTCTTTCTTCATGAAAGTAGGTTTGGAGAGTTTTATTTCAACATGGAAATAGTGTTGTATAAGACTAAAATGAAATATCTTGCACTACTTCATCATCCGACTGCACGGGAGGTGCTCAGAAAGAGGGTTCGGGCACTTGGCTTTGTTCAACAAAGTCTCACTTGGGAAAGAAAATAGCTCGCTTACCTTGCCTACGTATGGCCTATTGCAGAATATGCTTCTGCTGTGTCGAAGCCTTCTTTTTATTGTCAAGTTGATGTTTTCGAAATAGGACATAATGCTGAGACACGGTTGGTCCCGGGCAAAGACGACCGATTTTAAAGTGTCATTAGTATGATCAAACATTACAAACCAGGTGTCCGTTGGAACCAGACTTAAGAAGTAATCCGTTACAAGTAACGGATAACTCGCAATTTGTTACTTTTTAAAGTATTTTTGTAATTGCCACGTAACTTGTTTTTGAAGTAATTTGTAATGTAATTTCGTTACAAAATACTGGTAACGGATTACTTTAATTACTCGTTATTTTTTAAAAATTTGACCATAATACAGTAGATGGAGAATACGAGCAGAACATTAAGCAGCATAAAGAGAGCAGGTTCAATAATATAGATAACATCAGGAAGGGAGAAGAACCAAAACGAAAACACAATTTTTTGTATGACCGGTTTCTAGAACCGCTAGAAAAACGGGCAAGGCATGTACAAATATACGAAAGACAAGGATTAAGTAAGACAACGCCGAGTAAGCTCTCCGTCGCCTTCCATCGAGTTATTCTTCTTTTCCGGACAGGTGAAAGCTCTTCGTTTTAGAATGTTCGCGAGCCCTTAATTTTCGCCAATTTCGGGAATTGAAAAATTTTTGAAATTTGAAGGCACGCGAAAATTTCGGTCGTTAAGAGTTGCAATGCAGCCGTATGGAATTCACGAAATCTACTGGCCGCGATTAGTCCTCTTTGACCGATTCGCGAAAAATAGGCGCCGCGCAAATAAATGGTTTTACAGTATTTGTTTTTGTTTTTTACACCGTTTCACCCTTTCCAACTTCTTCGACGTCTCCCGCCACCTGCAGAGACATCAAACGCGGGTCGGTACTGCCTCGATTCGCGGGTTCATAACTCGCGTAACAGACGATCTAGCCTCGCGCGAGGGAGTCGAATTCTTTTTGTCTTTAATATGCGCTGCTTAATTCTAGCACGCTGTTGAGGCACGGCTGAAAGGCACCCGGCGCGAGGCTAAGAGCATCGTCTTTGAGGGTAGGGACGATATATCTTTTGGTTTACTTGTCTGGGCATGGTGGTCGAGTCCACTCCTCACTTTACATTCAACTGTCAACATAAAGGGGGGGGGGGTCAGGCAATTTAAGCAGTGCTGACAGAGAGAGAGAGAGAGAGAACGCGTAAAAGTGCTGTGATCCTCTATAATTTTGTGAGACCGATGGCCGCCGCTTCTTTCGCTCTTTATCCCCTCCTCCCCTGGCCTCCACCAATATTGGTATGAAAGTGAGAACCGATGAACGATCGATAACCCGTAACCGCCACTTTTTCTCTGACTGGTCGAGTTTTCGGTCATGGAGTGTTCGTCGTCTAAATGCCGTCTCTCAATGAGATCTTCAAAGTTCAGTTCATTGAAGAAAACGGAAACTAAGAGTTTCAGTGCATACTTTGCTTGCCAAAAGCACACACATTGTCATCATCATGAAGAACGAATTCTAATCAACGGAAAGACATGAAGGTAAGCTGGGATACCTGCATTCTGCATTGGCTATACATTGTAACGCTAGAACCAAGTTTTTCTTTTTTTTTGTGAATAACAGGCGAAATACCCGAGTCAAAAGGGAGTTTTCGTAGATCACTTCATTAGCTTCGAATCTCGTAGCGGAGGTAGACGCTGCTACTAAGCATGCGCACCGCTAGCTTTGTCTGCACAATTCCAAGGATCATTTCCGGAGGCCGTAAGCTAGCGGGATGGCGGGTGTTGTTGCAGCTTTCGGTGCGTTGTTAGCTTACAGGTGTACGGAGTGCACCTACACTCTTTCTCTTAAAGGGTAACTGAACAGAAAAAAAGTGTATTTTTAAACAGCCTAGTTGGGACAAGCATGTCACAAAACAATTTTTCCGCCAAAAACAAAATTTTTTCCAGCAATACTTATTGCGTTAGACCGATTTTAGTTTGCGGCTATTTCGTCCGTTTTAAATCACGCGCCACAAAGTTGGTATTATACGTCACGTAGTGGCTGCTACACGTCACGGAGTGACGTATAACAGCCTTTCAGCGCGCGTCGAAAAAGCGGGAGTTTCAAATGTAGAGAAGTTGTGACTCCAACTAAATTACGTCCTGTGGCACAAATATTGCTAGAAAAAATTGTTTTTTCACGGATGATTTGTTTTGTGACATGCTTGTCCCAATTAGGCTGTTTAAAAAATACACTTTTTTTTCTTTGCAGTTACCCTTTAAATACAATATTTTATTTTTACAAGGACTACCATTATACGGGCGCATGAAAAATGAAAAGTTGTGTTGCAGAACTTTCTTGAAAAATATCAAAATTGTTTCTTTTATTTTCTGGATGAATGCACGGAAAAAAGTAACGTGAAAGTAATTTGTAACGTAACAAGTAAAGTAATCCGTTACTTTTCAGCGAAAGTAATTTTGTAATGGTTATCCATTACATCTCATGCTCGGGACTTTGTAATTGTAACCCATTACATTTTTCAAGTAACGAGCACAAGTCTGGTTTGAACTTCGGCGAAAAATACGAATTTCAAATTTTTATGTTACATTCTACAGTATCTTAACTCGTACTAATAAATTATTTTAGAATTTAAACTTGCCTTATTTTTCACATCAATAAATTATGTTTCACAGAATGCGAGAAGACGGTATGAGATCAGACCTGCTCAAGGATTCGTTCTTTCGTAGTTACAGTCAAGGGCAGAAATATGTTAGATGGTACTGGCGATTTATGCTGCAAACGCAGGATTATTTTTGATTGTTGCTCGCCATCTGTAATAATTTCGCATCGGCGCTGCAGGAGTTTCGTGAATTAATAAATTATTAAAAGTACTTAAATGCTTGTTAAATTGCTAGCTGAACGTTTAAGGACACACACACGGACAAACAAAAAAGGCAGGCACACCGCTGGCCGTGCTCTACAGATGTTGCTTGCAATTAAAAGGCTTAGAGCCTGTGGGTCAATTAGAGAAAAACATATAAAAGGTCCGATCAGGGAACTATAGAAGAAAGCTTGTGACGGCTTGAAGCTGAGCTAGTTGATTCATGATTGTTAAAATGCCAGGTTTGTGTTAATCTCTCTGTGTGTGTCCTTAACACGTTCAGCTGGCATTTTAACAAGCATGAACCAACTAGTTCAGCTTCAAGCCGTCGCAAGTATTTAAAGAATTCATTTTAGTCATTACATGCACTAGGACTGCCTGACTGATTGTTACGGTGATGGATACTATCTTATTACTCTGTATGTTGTCATTTCGGGGGAATTATTGTTCAAATGAATCAAACTAACCATTCTTTCCTGCCATAATTACACGACTCAGTTTGACATTTGAAACAACGAACCAATCTTCTTTAAAACATCGTTGTGCACGTACCATGTTTTCTGTTTGTTTGTTTCTTGCATTTCATATCAACAACTGTACGCAATAATAAGGCGCCTATGTAGTTTGCTGTAAACAACTCAATTTTTGCAAGTACCTAATTTTCGCGAATTTCGCGAATCGACCTACAATTCGCGAAAAATAGGTTCCGCGAACAATTCCGGTAAAGTTCAAGCACGTTGGAATCTATATTCAGATTCCACCGCGTCACGAAAATCAGAGCCAGCGAATTATTCCAAAACTTCAGCGTTGACCTAAATCACGAAATATTGAGCCCGCTAAAAAACAAGCCGTTTACAGTATTTTCGTCAAAGTGATGTTTACAGCTTTTATTGTGGTCAATAAGATACTGTTGTGTAAAAAATATCAATCTGCGTCTCCGCGGTGCTTGGCTGCTGACTATACGTCGAAAGGTGATAGGAATTTGTGTTTTACGAAGACCGTATTTCGCTTAGTAAGTTGCCACGAACCCTACAGCGGGTTCGTGGCAACTTACATACATAAAATCTCAGTAACTTTTCGTTTTATAAAGACGGTCATACTCCCCACATCGCCACTTCTTTTCAGTTTTAGTTCGCTCCATCCTCCTGCAAGGCATTGCTAAGACTGCGGTACATCCCGTGGGTGCCCTTTCCACGGTCCGCGCAAGCGCGCAGAAAAAAAAAAAGATGAGGACGCCACGTATACCCCGAATGTACGATTAAGCCAGAAGAATGTCATTCGTACTACGCGTCATTCTGATGCATGCATACTATTGATCAGTATGAGTGCCTCGCGACCTGAGCGCCTCCGACTGGTGTGTTCAGCGTCCTTTCCCGCCCATACATCAAGAGTGGTCCCGGAGTGGCAACGAATGACGTCACACAAGCCGGAGCGTCATGCTGTTTCCTGTCGCGATTCTGGCGGTTGGCCGTAGAAATGCTGGCGAAAAGCACGAGCGAATGCGAGTGTCGCTGTCGTCAGTGCGTCCCAACCGCTGGCTGCAGCATCGTCCGTGGACTGTCACAGTGGAGAGCGACCTACAGCAGAACAGGCGTCTTCCGTGCACACCACAACTGTTGGGACGCCGCCAGGATCGCAACCGGCGACACCATGGCACTTGTATGACGTCATCAGGCGGAAATCAAGGGACCCATGTTTTGGACGCGGTAAACACACCGGTCGGAGACGCGTTCCAGGCACGCTACTATTAGGCCTGGTTTACACTTGCGAATCGGCGGGCGAATCTGCAAGAATTCGAGCCGCCGGGCTTAGCGTCCACTGTGCATTGCCGCTGCCGATTCCGCTTCGGCGGCAGCGGATTAGCTGTAGTGTGAACCAGGCCTTAGGCAGCGCGCCAATAGCCAGCCGGCAGCGGCCATGCGGCGCCAGCAGAGTGTGAGCCCATGGTTATACCCTATCGGGTTGTAACTTGGCAAAGGGTGAACGATAAGCCCCACATTGCGTGCCGAAGGCTTCGAAATGCGCGACGTATACGAGCGCAACGCACACATACTGGAGCATGACGCAGCGAAAAGCCTGATACTTCGTCGGAGCAGAGGCGCGCTCCGGTGATACGCAGTCGACGTTCCCATTGGCCCGCATGGGCCGTAGCTTCCGCCGTACTGGCACGTTACGCGATCACGGCTTCCTGGGATACCCAGTATTTCTTGCTTCAGACACTAGCTAAGCGGCGCCACCAGAGTAAAAGCTCACGTTTCAACAATGCAGCCGCCACTCCCAAGGGTACCCAATGGTTCTTGCTTCAGTCGCTAGATGTCGCCAAACCAAACAGCATTGCAGGTTGCCTATAGCGCCAAATCCATAGAGTAATATAGTAGAACGTAAAGAGTGGCCACTCGGACCCTATCGCGGCCCAGGAAGTAGGTTTCACGGCAGCCGCCAGCTGGCGCCGTGGTGCCTAATTATTCATACATTTGTTATATTTTCACCATTCATAAATCGTTCTATCTTAATTTAGAAGCTTTTAAAATTATTAGTAGCTTCGAAGGTTAGAGAAAAATATTCCCATGATTGCAACTTCCGCTTGGGCAAAACGCCGCCATAACAGCAGCCTGGGTGTTGGGCTCGGCGGCTCGGACGGTCTGCCTGCTGTTCCTGTCGTCACGTGGATTTCTCGGTGTTCACTTGGTGGAAAAGGTGAGCCATTTCAAAACACTATTACGCAACCACATGAGGAGTGTTTCACGGGTCTGTTGGGCGTCAGCGTCTTTCGGGCTCGCCGCTTTCTCTGTTCCATCAGGTTTCATAGCGTGAAATGCAGCAGGGCAGAAGCGTCCGACGCTGCAAACACGTGCGCGTTATCTTCAGCGACGCTGATTCCAGCTTTCACTTCTCAAACGCGCGTGCATTACATGCTCATTTAAAGCGCCGAGCTCTCTCTCGTAGTTGTTTCTTTCCTGGCACTTACGGTGAAATGGAGCTGTGCACACGGTTTCTGCGGGGGCTGAGAGTCGGTGACGCCAAGGAGAGGTCCTGAGACGCTTCGCTCAATGCGGTGTGATTTCATCCTACTCGCACGGGTTTTTCGTTCTTTGCGTGAGGTTTTGTCCTTATTAATGTTGAAAGTACATGCCGCAGCACCGTGCTTTTTATCTGGTCGAAAACAGCCAGCTCAGAGAAATTAAATGACAGGTGAGCAAGGCATCCGATCGTCTGCGTAATTCGGTGCGCCCTGCGCGCGGAATGCTGGTGTCCATACTGAACCATAGTAGAGGCCGACATGGTTCACGTCGTTCGAGTTGGTGTATCTTGTTTAAGGGCGCTGTTCGTGCACCGTGGTTACCTCGTGATTTATACAGTACAAACTTGACCTTGTGTTTTGTATATTTGTACAGTTCATTGTGTCTTGACCAGCTCCCTTTTCGCAGGCATATTGGAATCTCACGGCGCCAATTCTGTAAATTTTCTTCTGCAGCGCACGCCGTCGAAATGCCCAGCTACGGTAGCTGCTGCTGCATAGCGTGGTGCGGTAACAACGGAAGAACGTGCAAGAAACCGGGAACAAAGTTGCATAGTCCTGTCCACTGGTCACGCAACTTGGATGTCATTGGGCCTTTCCTGTTCTTGTTCACGATTGCTGCTTTAGTTTGATGTGGAGCTTGTACATAGGCAAGAAGTGTCATATTGTTTGGATAAGAGCCGCGGGCTAGTCATGTTTTGAATTGCAATTTTATGTTGTGGGGACAATCTGCAGGTGTGGAATATACAAGGATTAGTTTTTGCAACATTGTTCCTTATGATAGATGCGACGGAATTTGTGGATAGCACATTATTAAATAATGATTTGTTATGCTAAGAGTCTTTTTGTGCCTTAATAATTGATACTAGAAGTTCTTGTGCACTAACAAGGCAGGTATTTTACACGGCGAGCTACTTAGGAGAATTTGTTTGTGTGGGCACACAAACAAATTTGTGTGGACTCTGAAGACTATACCACTACCCTGTGTGTGGACCATAGTCCGGAAAATACGGTACTTAACGGAACGGTGCACACTGCACGCCGAGCATTTCCAGGTATAATTTGTAATGACCAGGTTGCAGGCCAGCAGTCGACCAGTCTTTACTAGCGACTGCAGAACCACTTGATGTGTGTTTTTCTAGTGTGTTCGTGTTGAATGTTTCTTTATTGGTATGTATCTTCGTATTGGGTCACCCGGCTTTGTCAGTTGTGAACTTTTAGATGTTTTCTCCCTCAAACCTGTACAAAAAGGCTGATGAGGTTTTTCTGAAAAATATCCTTTGTAACACGTCCTGAAACAATTAAGTGCAAAAATAATTTTCACGGTCTTTTGTTTCTGTTTTTTATGTAAAGTAACTATTTTTTGTATATATCTTCGTGGCCAAAATAAAAAAAATTTAATATTTGTTGATTGCTGCCTTCTGTTGGTTGTCCTTTTTTTCCTGTTCCGTGACATAGTTTTATATATATATATATTATATATATTTCATATTGGGATTGTAGATGGTTACCTCGTTACCTGTCTGTCCTGAAATTGTAAATGAATATAAGCGTGCTTTTGAGTTGTTGAATACACAGCTCAAACGCCCAAGTAAATTCTAAATTAGCAACCGTAACCAAATTTAAAATTGTAATTAAACTTGAGGAAGAAAACGAGAAGGACGGACAACCATAGTTGGAAGTTTGTGAGGTGTCCGTCCTTCTCGTTTTCTTCCTCAAGTTTAATTATCTCTTACCAACCCGCTCGTTCTGTCCTTAAAATTGTAGTTAGTCACGACAGCCTAGGTGGCGCAAGCTACCGCTCAATACAGTTGGAAGCAATAATATTGGTTATCTATTCATTCGACTACTAGTATTCTGTGACTCTATCCATGTTGAAAAACGAAACCGAAAGCATCCAAACAGGAAGTCGAGAAAAATTTCACGGCGGCCGCTAGGAGCGCTGGTAGTCGAGTGGGCCGCTGGGGTCTATGGGAGTGGCCACTCTTTACGTTTTACTATATTACTCTATGCCAAATCCTCCAGTAGCGGCGAGGACACCGCGCGTCGGAAAGAACGCCTGCACATCACTCTTACCACTCGGTGGCGCTTTCGCGCTGCGCCGAGGAAGAGGGCTTCCGCTGACGCACCGAGATACCGGATTCGCCAAAACAGCAGAGACGGCCGTCTCCGCTGTCTCGATGCGTTTCTACGACGATAGATGGCGGCAGACACCCCAATAATTCGAGGGCGAAAACCCCGAGGCTGTGCGAGTTCACCCATTCCTACTACGCAAAAGCTATCGGCACCAAGGTCAGTGGATTTTCTAGGAGTAAGACGCATTTTCAAGAAAGTATTTGACATGACAACCGCGCCACAATTTTTTTCTCTCAAAAATTGGTTTAACGTGAGGCTCAAAATTTTGGGGTCCTGTTCGTGAGGCATTGGGCGATTGCGTCGAATAGCAGAAAGCGAAAGGCAGATGTGGTCTGACTTTCCGAGAGATTGGTGAACCGGCCGAGCAGGATGAACCCCAGAAGGTTCGCGTGTTAGAGCCGACGTGTCCACTCACAAACCAGAATATAATTTCTGACGGTTAGTCAGTGCCCTACGAACATGGCTAGGCTGTGCAGGAAGGTGATATACCCCCCGAGTAAGTATATGGGACTGCATTGACAACACGAACCTGGAAGCAAACGTGCGCGTTTGTTTTCCGAGTATTACACGACGCTACGCAGAAGAACGTTCTCTGTGAGTCTGAAAGGGGCGAGAAATCCGAGTGGGGTTACACTCTGGAGGGCTAAGCTAGCCTTGACAATGAGAGCATAATACTTGACGTCTTTAACAGATGCTGTTGTTTTTCCGCTTATGATGAAGTTGAACCAACTCACCAGCATTTCTCGAGCCACAGTCTCAAGCATTGTGAAGGAGCTGTACTTCTCCACTTGTCTTGGGGAAGCAAGCAGTACAGAATAATCTGTAGGTCCTAAAAACAAATAAATGGATTAAAAGATGAGAGTCGTTTACAATTCTCTGTAACGTCGAGTTGGAGTGCAGCTCTTGAGGAGGACGAGGAGAGGGTACCTAAGGGGACGGTATGCCCCTCCTCCCCCTACGTACCGTCCCCTCCTCCCTCTCATGCTCCCCCTCATATTTAGAGGGAAATTAGGGAATTTTTGCTAAACCGCTTTCGTCGTCGCGCAGCGCTCTCCACATCCCGCTACATACCCGGCACTCTACAGCCAAGGCCATCGGCGCGCAGGCGCAGTAGCGGCTTCTTCGTTGCGAAGGGCTTAGTGAAAGGGGGAATGCGGTCTACGAAAATCCCTATTTACCAATATTTTCCAGCTAAATTTGGCGGGAAAGTTAGCAAGAATTTCCCTCCTAAATTTAGCGGGAAACGAAATGGTGTTGAGGTCACGTGACGTCAATTTCCGCACTATATTTAGCAGAAATCCGCTAAGTTTAGCGGAAAACGTTTTTCCGCTAAATTTCGGGTGACATCAGATTCATTCACGTGACGCCACACATTGATGTCAACGTGTTGATGTCACACGTTGACGTCACGTGTGACGTCATTATGGGAGACGTCCCATAATGCAACGGGCAGTTACGTTGACGCCGACGGCGACGGCGAAGGCGACGCCGCTCAACCCGGAAACGGGCGCCTAAGAGCTGCGCTCTTAAATGAAGTGAATGTAAGGGTGCATTAACGAGGTGGTTTAAACAACATGAAATAAACTCCAAGACTGGAGGTGAAGACTACTCAAACACTAAAAGCAGGGTTGCCACGTAGGTCTAGCTCAAACCGCCAAATGCCAGACGGTGTAGCCCCAAAGAAGCCAAATGCAAGATATTTATATAACCCGAAAGTAGCCATAGTTAAGATGTCTGCAGAGCCCCGAAAACGTACGAACTCAAGGCGAAGGCACTGCGCCTGCATATATAGGGTTTAGCAGCAGCTTGCAAGATCAATGACATTCTAAAAATGTATTGAAAACGTTTTATTTTAAACCTAAAATAAAATGAAATTCTACATGTGTTTTTACGATCACATAGCTATGCAACACTCGCTCGTGCTCGGCTGACTCGCCTCATACATGATATCCGTGTTAAAACGGGCAAAAAGTCTTCAATTGGGCTGATGTCCATACAGCACTCCTCCTTCCCAAGGAAACCAAACTTTACATAGAGGATGTTTTAAAGGGGTACGGAAACCAAATTCTGGAGCTCATTTCTTTGTTTCAACACGACGCAGGTAGCAGTAGAACCACAGAAACATAAATATTGCGCTAGAAAACGCAATAAAACATATTTTAAAGTGAATTAAACGATAATCAAAAACCACCTGGTAGTTGGTTATGAAGCTTCAATGGAATGTCGTACGACAACATGCCTCTGAATAACGAAAAGATGGTCAAAGTGCAGGCGAGCTGGTGTAGATCATACATATGGAACCTGAGACTGAGTATGCAAGGAAAACTTCGAGGACGAGAGATACAAACGTTCACACACCCGCTAAAGACCTTTATTCCGTGCCCTCTGATATGATCCTCGATGTCGCCAAACTCCCATAAACCGCACAGCCTTCAATTCACTTTGACATAATCGTACAGCATTGAATCTTCATAGCACCAGGATCACTTCGGTCACAGCCATCCAACTCGAGAACAACAGGGGCACTCAAAAAACAAAACCACGAAACCAAAACAAAACAAAAAAACATAAGGACGTCATTCTTTTTCCACTGGGGTTCACATCACAATTGCATCCACCCACAGATCTAGCAGTACTCTGAACAACTCATTCAACTGAAAACAACAGGTCTTCCAGCGTATGAAATCAGCTACCGGACATCCATTACATGCCAATCTTTCCTCCCTCGCAACATACCAGAAAAAAACACACACACACATAAAACACAAAACAAACGGTTAAATTTGAGAAACGCCTTATTCAGTGAGACATGGATGGCTGACTAACGCAGTTTCTGACGCTTTTATCCGGATCGTCCGACTCACCCGTTTTACGTCATTCCTTTCCCTGTGTAACACTTCTGTTTCCCTTACACTTACAGGAGTGCAATAATTCGTGAAGCAAAGTGGTCGGAAACAGAAGTGTTACACAGGGAAAGGAATGACGTAAAACGGGTAGTCAGAGAGACGATCCGACAGCGTTGGGAAACTGCATTAGTCAGCTATCCATGGTCTCATAGAATGAATCAACGCGTTTCTCAAGATTTAACCGTTTGTTTTTTGTGTTTATGTGTGTGTGTGTGTGTTTTTTCTCTGGTATGTTAAGCGAGGAGGAAGATTGGCTTTCTTATCGTTAATGGATGTCCGGTAGCTGATTTCATTTCGCTGAAGGCCTTGTTGTTTTCAGTTGAATGATTTGTGACCGGAGTGTACTGTAGATCTGTGGGTCGGTGCAATTGTGGTGGATGTGAACTCAGAAAGAATGACGTCCTTATGTTTTTTTTTTTTTTGCCTCGTGGTTTTGCTTTTTTGAGTGCCCCTGTTGTTTCAGTTGGATGGCTTGTGACCGAAGTGATCCCTGATGGAGGATTCAATTGTCTGTACGATTGTGTCAAAGTGAACCCTATGAGGTCTTTGCGGTTTATGGGAAGTTTGGCGACATCGAGATGTATATAAGGAGGGCACGGAATAAAAGTCTTTAGCTGCGTTTTGAGACGTGTTTAGTCCTCTTTCTCGTCCTCGGCGTTTTCCTTGCATACCTCAGTCTCAGGTTCCACTATGTATGCCTCTGCAAGCAGCGCCACAGCGGTATGTCCACTCACTGGTATAGATTGCCTAGGCCTGAACGCAATACCAAGACGTCTTGGTGGAAAGAGCCAAAACGAAATAAGCCACCGTGGTTTCAGCTGCGCGCGACGCGCAAACGCGTGCGCATGGCTCGTCACGCTTCGGTTGTTCCCAGGCTTGGCGCGCGTGTGTTCGTCGTGAAGAAGTCGACGATGCAGAAGGACCATACAAAGACGGCTCCAAGCCGAATCGCTTTACGCCCACGCTAGCCACTAGCAATCTGTTGACTAGTGATGGGACGAATCTTTATCCGAATCGAGATTCAGCGAGTCCGAGATTCGGAAAGATTCGGAAAAGTTCGAGAAAAAATTCGGAGTCGTTGACATGGTTGCCAGATCACGTTTATGTGTGTTTCAAATTTTCGTGATATTAAATTCACTAAATTCTACAAAGTGCACAAAATATTGTTGTAATATAATATCATAGTAATGAGATGAAATGTTCCGCTTTGTTTGTAAGATTTCGGATGTTTGTCGAGAACCGTAACCAGACATCGCGGGAAAATTGGTTTCGGTTCCGGATTACGACCAAAATAGGCATGCTTGGTGCACGTGGAAATACAAGCGCATGTTTTCATCGCCCGGGCGGTTCGGCGACAGTCGGTTGTGGGGCAGGCGGGTTGAAGAAACTTTCTTGGGCACGAGGAACCTCCGGCGTTGTCGGTGGGGTCATAGCAGTGACCACCGCGGCTGCCCTTGCGGCGAAACACAAGCGCGATAAGTTCCTCGTGGATCTCGTCGAGGCTTGGCGTGGCCACCCCAGCCAACACCAGCCCGGCGGGATTCGGCGGACGTGCAGCCGGTGCAGCGGCGGGTCGACGGAGCGGGGTGACGTTTACGCGAAGATCACGTTCTCGTACCTCGGGGTTCCCTGAGACCGGAGACGTCGACCGTGCTCGCCCGAGGTTCATAGCAGTCTCCCCCCCCCCCCTCCCTCCCCCCCCCCCCCCGCAAGAGATCGATGCCGTACGTGCTGTTCGGCAGAAGGACATTTCGTGCCCATAATTATGGTAGCACACCCCATTACGGTAGCACACACCAGTAGCACACCCCGCACAAGTGAGTATGTTCGATTCGATTATCTTCAACGTGTGTCCACTACGGTATTGTTATCGGAACACGGGAAACCATCTAAAACTTCTTGCGCCGTACTATCACAGTCTCCTGTACTGCATTTGTACCTTTCTAGTTAATTATATCTGAATTAGTTTTTGTTTTCGAACAATAAATTTGCGTTGGACACCCCTGTGTTGGTTCTTTTTCATCAAATAAAGTTCACGTATAGACCTTTCCAGCGGCATTCTCGGAACGAAGCGACCGGGCAAAAAATGCTAAGTCACTGAGCTGTGGACGCATGCGCAGCATCCGAATACACGCAACAGCAGATCAACAGCGCATGCTTGGAAGGCGTTCCACAGCCCAGCAGACAGATGGCAGCACACAGGAGGCGATTCGCAAAGGTCTATACAAAACTTGCTGCCGAGAACGGAGAAACGACAGTGCGACGTTTTTTCGCCGGTGCCAGTACGCGGTCGAAGTTGGGACTAGCAACACTTTTCATCGCTCTCGCATCTTACGCAGCTCTGGAGGAGGAGACGAATTATTCCTTTTTTGAATATATTTATTGCGCGCTGCGCCACTTTATGAATAATACACAACATTTCGCTACATTTTATTTTACCGATCACCGCAGGAAACCGCGCAGAAACCGAGACCGTGCATTGGTTAGGCCTACGACAACCACACAGATCAGCTCAGCCCCTGGGCGCGTGCCGAGGGTATAGAACGACAGTACAGGCCATACCATGCGTTGAAGTAAACAAGACGAATATCTGGTTATATGCAATAACAGTACTTAAAAAAGAACCAGCTGACCTCATTCTGCGAGGTTTACGACAAGGTTCACACTGCCGTCTGCAACCAGCGACGAACCTGACGAATCTCCGAATCTGCCAAATATTCGTCGTGGGAAGTTCAGAAATTTCCGAATCCGAATCACCGGTGATTCGTCCCATCACTACTGTTGACGTCTTCGTCTTCGCTAATGTCATCGTACCCACTGCCTGCCGCCACCATTCACGTCATGTTGAACATTGAACATTGAACATTGTTTATTTCCACCTTGAACGATGGGGGATGCCGAGGAAAAAAGCTGTATGCACAGCTTGACGAGCCCTCGGCACCCCTACAGAGCAGACAGCAACAGCTTCACATTTAAGAAATCATAAAACAAATTACAAGATATGCACTATGCTAAATTTATACAATGGTAGGTACACTTCAAAAGTACAGAAATGGCTATGTACACATTTTAATAGTGCTATAAATGTCTCTTTTATTAAATGAAGTGATGTCGAATCCCACTGATGCAATATGATTTAGCAATTCTGGAAGTAAATGCTTTATTCTCTGATGTCCAAAATTTGTTCGTGATTGAGGAATTTGCCATGGATGAATGAGACGAGTTTGGTATAATGAAATATGTGGACGAAGGTCAGCCAATCTCAGGAAAGTTTCGTGATTACCACGAGTTGCAGCTTGATATGTTAATATTAAACGTTGATGATAAATATCTGATACGTCAGTTATTTTATATTTTTCAAAGAGAGGTAGAGAGGGGGACGTCCATGGGACATCTGCCACGGCACGAATAGCTTTCTTTTGTAAAACTCTGAGTGTGTTAAAATTGGTCAGACCAGTAGATCCCCACACAAGATGGGCGTATGTTAAGTGGGGATAAAAAAGGGACCTATAAAGTTGAAGTTTAACACTGGTGGGTAAAATATATCTATATTTATTTAGTACGCCTACTACTCTTGACAGTTTACTACAGATGTGCCCCACATGCTCATTCCAAGACATATTATAGGAAAAAAACACACCCAAAGTTTTAACCTTATCAGTAAAATGAATAACATCTGGACCATAATACAGAGGAGTGGATAAGTTAAGCCGAGTGCCTGAGTGTAGTTGGAAAAACACAGCCTTACTTTTATCAGTATTTAGACGGAGAGAATTATTTGCACACCACACCCTTAATTTGAAGAGAACATTGTTGGTTTTAGCAACAACTTCTTCAATATTTACACCAGAAATGATCATAGCCGTATCATCAGCATAAACAATAAATTCGACTTCGGAGTCTATAGAAATGATGTCGTTGATATAAAAAAGAAATAAAAGAGGTCCTAGAATGCTGCCTTGCGGTACCCCGCACAAAATTTCAAGTATGGATGATTTATGATCGTTTATGGAAACATATTGGCAACGGTACTGCAAATAAGACCTTAACAGGGAAAACGAAACACCTCGAAAGCCGTAAGAAAATAACTTGTCTAAAAGAATACCATGATCAATGCAGTCGAAGGCTTTACTAAAGTCTAAAAATACACCAATAGTTGCCAACTTTTTCTCTAATCTATCAAGTATGATCTCTTTCTGGTGCAAAAGTGCAGTTTCGGTTGACCTAAATTTTCTAAATCCAAACTGACATTCGGCTAAAAGATTATGATTTGATGAGAAATTTGTAATCCTGGAGTGTATAATCTTTTCCAATCCCTTCGAAAAAACAGGGAGTATTGATATAGGACGATAGTTCCCCAAATTGTTTTTATCTCCCGATTTGAACAGTGCGATGACTTTAGCAATTTGCATTTTCATTGGAAATACGCCAGATGAAAAAGCAAGATTGTAAATGTGTGTTATATAAGGCAAAATGAGATCAGCAACATATTTTATGGGTTTAATATTGAGGTTATCAACATCGGTACTGAAATTGTTTCGTAAATTAATTATAGTAGAGTATACTTCATTTTCGTCGGTAGGATGAAAAAAGATAGAATCACACACTCTCGGTATATTTTCAGCTGCATCACTACAATAAGTTCCCGCGCCGACCTTAACGAAGAAATTATTAAATTCATTGGATAAAGGAGAGCCACACTTTTCTATTCCGTTAATAAGCAGCTTTTCTATTTTCTCGTAATTGGGCGTCTTACCTGAAAGAGCAGAAACTCTTTTCCAAAGCAAATCGGGGCGTTTCATACATTCGGAGTCAAACTGATGCATGTAGTAGACGCGCTTTGCACGTCTTAAATCTGCATTTAGGCGGTTCCTAAATGATTTGAATTCCGAAAGCTTTTCCAAGTTCCTCGATTTTAAAAATGCTTGGTATAAGGCAGTTTTAATGCGCATCGATTTTAAATGTTCCTTAGTAACCCAGGGCTTACGTGCATGTTTGTTTGTCTTCACTATTTTTAACGGAAACGAAGAAGTATACATATTTTTAAAAACTTCAATGAACATGTCATAAGCTTTGTTAACATCGGTTATGTCCAGTATACTATTCCATTCTGCGCCTTCAATATTTCTTCTAAAAGTCTGCAATGTTTTATCGTTAATATTTTGGATGTATCTAGGGGAAGAACTACCGCTGACCTTCGTTGAAGATGACGTTTGCTTATGAACCAGCATGAAAATAGGCAAATGGTCACTTATATCAGAACAGACAACCCCAGCAGTAATGTCAGAGATGTCATGATTGGTAATGAAAAGGTCAAGTAACGAAGAACATGACACTGTAATACGCGTGGGCTGGAGTATCATATTCCGAAGATTATGCGAAGATAATAACAATAAAAGTTCCGACTGATAATGAGACACCTGAAGCATATCAATATTGAGGTCCCCTCCGAGGATGAAATTGCACTTTGTTTCACATATTGTAGCAAACATCTTATCTAGAAAATCTAGCAGCTCATGCACCTTTCCATTCGGCGGCCGATACAGAACACAATACATGTCAAGGTTTTTACGTACGCAGAGGACTTCGTAATCATTCGTAATCCTAGAAAACGTGGGTACAATTTCAAAGTCGTTATCTGATATCAGCATAGATACTCCGCCGCCACGTGTTTGTGTACGATTTAAATAAAAATGAGCGTACCCAGGCAGAAGAAAAAAAGAATCACTGTCATTCCTGTACCAAGTTTCGGTGAGCATGACAATATCAAACTTTATTTGAAACGTCTCAAAAAGCGAAGAAAGTTCGTCCGTTTTAGATCGCGCTGACCTAACGTTTAGGTGAAAGAATTTAACAGACTTGTGATTAGTTCTCGCAACTAACGAATTAAGCTCCTGAGGTTGGTAATAGGTGCCAGAGACAGCCATGTCTATCCTAGGGGTACACTAGGCTATTACAAATAGGCCAGCTCAGTTTGCAATTTTTTCAACATCAGCTAGGCAAGTAATTTTTAGCACTTCAGACGTCTCATTTTTGCGCGCGAACACCTTTCCACCGGAGCACCACACGAACTTCCACCCTACTCTTCGCTTCCACCCTACCCGCTATCGCACACTCAAGGCAGATGTGGCAGCTCTGACACCTCTGCGCTCTGCCACTCTGCCGGCTCCGCGATATCTACAGCCCTTGGGTACTTCGACAAAGCGAGATTGTAACGCGTTGACGCCTCCAAGTGGCAAAACTCGTCACTACGGTACGCTTGGTCCTCCGAGGCATGATGACGTCAAGACGTCTGCCGGATCTCCCGAGATGCATCGCGCTCTTCGATGGCTGATTTTGAAGCGCTCGCCCGAAATCCCGGCATTTAGAACCAAAAATATAGCCATCTGCTCAAAATACGACCGTGCGATTATTCATTACAGGCTTAGCTAATCATATTGAACTCATTTCTTGATGTTTTCTCTATATTTCAAGTTTCGATTCTGTGTCCCTTTAAAGAGTTGGAAGGGACATTCTGTTCCTTAGGTCTGACTTTGTGAGGGACACGTGACTGAATACTTTCTCCATGGCAGCATTTGACATGGACTGTGTCAGAAGCGCGATGTCAAGCTAGGATAGCAACGAAAACATGGCTGCTCCTGCGCTTCGAACTTGACCTTGTTCGGATTATTCATTGTTCTAAATATGTTATCGTTTGTTATGGCTCATTGTGCTTTAAAAACTTCGATGTTTCGCGAAAACACCTCCTTTGTTAGATCCGGTACAGCACGCGTTATCGGACGACATCAAATTCTGTTTGACACCTTGAGTTGACTTTAGTGTTCTTTTTCTTCGGGGGAGGTGCTTCCTGTATGAAAATCGTGGGCAGGTTGAGGAAGTAAGCGACGCCAGTAGGAAGGAGAAATAACTTGGGAGGACAAGATAAGCCAGGATGAATACAAAAGTGGCCTCTTCAGGGCTGAATCTAGGTCACGGTTGCTCTCTGGAGCAAATAGGATCTAGCGTGACGCCCACGCATCTTTAATCAAAAAATCTCAAAAATTCAATAAAAAATTTGGTTAAAAATTTATTGTTTCATGATTTTGCTCTGGTAATTCTATTGTCATATCAAAGGGCTACGGAAACCAAAATGTTTGCACTTTTTGTTTGTTTAGATGTGGTTCACGTTGTGTGGGCAGCCCATTAACACAAGCCTAGACTAGTGTTTCTAGGCTGCAGGCAGAGAAGTAAAGAAAACTAAATTTAAACGAAATGAACAGATTTCAAAATTGCGTCTGGTGGTGGTCTGTGAAGCTTCGATCGAATGCCGTGACGCCATGAGTTTCGAAAGAGCAGCGGAAGTTCGCGGCAGTATGACTCGTGAAGTTAGTTTGTCCTGAATGTGATTTGGCGGAGAACGCTCATAAGCTGATACTGCAACCAAAGCTACAAGCGCGGGCTAGCCAGCACTCCTGGCCTTTGAGACATGCTTTCTAACGCGAGCGCTCGACCGTTCTGCGGAACAACGCTTCAAAGCAGGGATCTCGAGCTCTCGTGGTTGTGGCATTGGCTGCAGTATCAGCTCCACAGTGGTCCTGCAGCGTGCATTCCACACCATCGAGATCGCCGTTCTTTGCAGACGTTAGGTAGGAGCTTGATCCTAGAGTAACTGCATAGGCTCTGCTTGTAGAGCCAGGGTATTGCGCTTCCATTCGCCGCCATCTCCGATATGGGTGGAGAAGCGGCCACGTGCGCCAAGCTGCATCCGACCTTCGTGCTGGAAAGCGACCTTGCGGTCGCCGAGTTTCAGTCGGATCATGTTTCTGGCTTGGCGTTTGCGAAATATAGGAGGTATTCAGTTGATGCCATATTTGAGGGTGCTGTTTAGAGCGCATGCTCAGAAGGAGCTCACATTATTAGGCTGCGAAGATGGGCAACCTTGATGGTGTGGAATGCACGTTACAAAAGAACTGTGGAAGCTCGCCGTTAGCAAGCGCTCAGCACTCAAGCACACAGCTATGGCCGCCAGTGAATACTCCTTATACATCGTACGTTAAAATAAAACGGACTCGAACCTTCCTTGGCCATACCACATTCGGGGATTTCCGTAGACCGTATTTCCCTCTCTACAACGAAGAAGCCGCTACTGCACCTGCGCGCCGATGGCCTTGGCTGTAGAGTTCCGTGTATCGTAGCGGGTTCCGGAGAGCGTTGCGGTACGGCGAAAGCGATCTACGAAAGCTCCCTATCATGCGTAGCCACTGGATACAGTATAATCGCGTTGTTTTATAGCGCGAGTGCTGTTTTGAAACATGTTATTAAAGTCTGGAAAAAAGACGACACGGATGACGACCGCCCAGCTCGCGCAGTGATACGCGAGTGGCACATCCGGTCACTTCAGGCTAGACATCAACGCATAGCTATGGCTTGCGGAGGAACGACATTTTCGTCGGCTACTACATTCTCCCGAAAGCATACAGAGAAGCAGGAGACAAATGACGGGTCGACATCGCACGCACGGAGTGTCGCCGCACTATGTCTTCCTGCTCCGCACGCCGACTCACAACCACGCCGTCCGCGGCTCTTGCAGAAGAAACGGTAACTTCCCGCAGTGCGGCTTTGGATCCAACATGGCCGCTCTGGGAGCACCGTTGAGGTACTCTGCTTCGAAAGCAGAGCATATGCAGTTACCTACTTGATCCGAGGATGCTGGGACCTCTGTCAGGCCAACCATACACCTTTGCTGGGTACTGACGGTTATTTCTGCTCATGGTTCCCTCGAGCCACTACTTCTCCGATGCGAAACTAACACGGTGAAGCGAACGCTTGTGGCACATAAAATACCGACATGGCCGTAAATGATGTTACGGACACGTTATGTATATGCCACAGGGCGTTCACTTCTCGGATATTACTACTAGGCCAAATCAGGTAATTTCGTTTCCTTATCCATTCAAGTTATTTTTCCCCTCGAAACCTTTGTTGCCTCCCGTGTGTAATGCCTTTCTTGGAGGGATCTTTGATGTATTTCAATAAATAAATAAATAACACCGAACAACGAATAACGAAGATCGAGTATCAATAAATCAAATGATGAGAACTCTTAGGCAAGAGTCACGGAAGCCTTTCAAAGAAAGCAGTAGTGCGAAAAAGAAACTCACCAACCTGGACAAGTTCTTCTGACAATGCAGTCTGCGTGGGGCCGGACCGTCTGCCGTCGCCGCCAAAGTGTGAATGAATCAACGCTCGTGATCCTCGGTATCATCAGGACGTTGGTGTCGCTGCTGTCGTTGTTGTCAGTGCCGTCGTCCTCTTGCTACTGCAGCCGTCACTTTAGACCTGCCCACGTTTGCGATGCGAATTCGGCATACCTCCTGTCTAAGATAATGCCTCATCAAACTGCACAAGTACACTTATGTCCCGCTGCTGCGGGCATGCCCGCTCCTCAGAACAATCTTCCATAATGTGAGTCGTCAATCAAATAAATCGAGGTAAAAAACAAGCAATAGAGAGAGAGAGGTGTGTGTGGGGAGGGGGCAGAAAGGGTAGTATCCCGCCTCGTATTTGCCAAGTTATGGTGAGAAAAATGGTCTTCTGCGCGCTGCCATCTGCTCGGCTGTGTTACGCCTTTTGAGCATGCGCTGTAGCTCTGCTGTACGGCTTATCGGATGCTGCAGCTTAGTGACTGGGTATATTTCTCCCGGGCGATAAGCGGTGGAAAGGTCGAGAGCTAATGTTGTTCGAGTTTGTCATTCCCGCCCGTGGACAGCAAACAAGGGGGGGGGGGGAGTGACTAATTTGACCCGAACGCCCGGAGACACTGAGCAATCTTATCTTCTTTTAAAGATTTCCAACGAGATACCAGATACCAGTGAAGCTCTGTAGATCCCCTCTGTGGCCCATTTCACTTATCATTTTGGAGTGGGTGTGTTTGTGGACCCTCTTTAAAATATGTCGGTCCGTCATAACGAGAAGTGAAAGCGTCTACGCATTTCATTCGCCCTCGTACAATGTAGTGCGTTTCGCTCTGACCACCGTCGTCGCTACCATCCAAATGGGGCCAATCAGGCAGCCCCCAAAAGCGCGTCGTCATAGCGGCGCTCGTCGTCTTCGTGCGTTTGGTACAGTCGACGAAACCAATCACGCACACTGAGGGCGCAGTGATCCTGCACTCTCTGGCTGCGTTTCCTGGCTTAAAACAAACGCTCAAAGACAACGCAGCGCAGTGACAACGCACTTGCGACGCTGCTTGAGCTGCTCTATTGGATTGTAGAGTCGGCCGCGGTCGGACTCAGGTGTTTCATAATCTAGATTACGGGGTTTCTATACTTGGTTTCAGCTTAAGTCTAGACGCAGCCGACGCTAAGCGGTAATGGGACCAACCAGGCAGCTCCAAAAGCGCGAACCACTAGGCCTTTTTTTGTTTACGATTGGTTTGGTGACGACAGAATACGTACGGAAGCACGACGAACACCACGACGGTGCGCTTTTGAGGCTGTCTGAGTGGTCCCGTCAGCTCGCAGCGTCGGCTACAGATACACCAACGCGAGGCTGTGACGTCACTCTGCTGCGGCGGCGCTGCTGTAGGGATCTGCGCATGCGTAGATGCTTCCATTCGAGCGAACCTGGGGCCGCTTGCTAGAATGAACGCGGCGCAGTTTTGACTCAAGTCCTGACTCAGGCGCCGAGCGGTCTCGGCTGAGACCGTGGCTGAGACCAAGACGAGTCCGGCGCGGTCTTAGACAAGTCCTGACTTGAGTCCGGCACCAAGACCACCACGAGAGGAGTGAGCAGGATCTAGAGAGGGAATCTAAGGAAAACTGAAGAAAGACCGGAGAAAACAAAGGGTGCGTTCAATATCTACTCGAATGGATCCGAGTTACCCTGGCGGATCATGTCACGTGACAGCACAAATACAGTAATGCTGAACGCGGGTAGGTTTTCGAACGCCAAGGTACAAAACCTTTACTCCAGAGTTAGACTGAGTAAATTTTGGAACACGGCCGAAGAATGCGGACGTGGAAGAGACGAGTTGCGACCTCCTGTCTGATAAGAAAGCGAATAGGAGGAGCGGCCAGCGACGCGAGGTGGCAAGCGACAGATTGTTGGCCTTTGTAACGCTGCGATGAGTATGGGCAAAAAGTAACGACGAAAGTCGCAAAACTGTGGCACATGTTTCATACACACCGTGGTTCCATGCAAAAAAAAAAAGAAGAAAGAAAAGAAGAGACAGCGATCTGCGGTATTGGGTAGTGTATAGGGCGCAGCAACGCTGCTCATAATGCATCGTATCGCGATCGACTGCCACCACCGTCGTCGACGTCCAGTGCGTACGCCGAATAAGGGTGCATACGAAATGCCTGAGCATACTTAGATGCCTACTTTTAAAGACAAAAATGGAACTGCACATATTTCCTCTCGGAACCATTTGCGATAAATGTTCTTAATTATTTTTCAATCACAGACGACAGTCTTCTTTTGCTGCACGCAGACATAGATGTCGCCAGTCCATCGCGGATCCCTTACATTGTAAATAAAGAGCGCAATTTGGTCCGATGATAAAAAGTTTCAATTGGTGTAAAAAATCGAGAATCGCAAACGCGTAATTAAGATTAAATTTAGCAGCAAGATTACAAAAGTTGGTGAAAAAAGAAAGCATGGTAAAATATCGAATCCGTGCTGAACTCGCGGCACCCATCGACACTACGCACAGTGCCACAGATAAAGAAACAGTAACAGGACTGAAAAGCTCGCAGCCACGCAGAGTTGACGCTTTCCAAAAAGGCACACTCCACGACCGATTAGTTTACATTTGTTTTTTCTGCACATAAAAATGAAGCACACATTCTGCGTGCTGAAGGAATTCGATTCAATTTCTTATTTTCTTGGCTAAGTTGTAGAAGTAATCAAGAGTTCTGGATTTCAACCTATTAGTACAATAAAATGAAAGCAATGGATGCACTTGCTGCAATCAGACAAAGTACAATGTTAACAAAATATAAAAAGAGTCTTGTCTTCCACATGCGCAGGGCGCAACCGCGACCGACTCACACCGCTGGCTGAGGCTGTGCTGGCGGTCGTCGGTACCACGAGCCCCACTCTTCTGGGCATAGAAGGGGTCATCGACACCGACCAGTGAGCTGTCATGTTACTGCTGTTTCTACGATTATACTAGAATGCATGATCTGCCATCTGATACTGACAAGCCTAGCCTTTTGAGGTATGCAGGATTGGGGGTTCTACCAGCAAAGCTAAAATTGTGTTCGTATTCATAGCTTGGGTACGCAAGTACTAAATACTGGGCCCACTCGAAGAAACATTCTATTGTGTTCTCTCCAGAGCAAGAAGGAACCGCGCAAATCCTACAACTATGAAACTTGGAGCTATATGTCACTTGAGGCTAATGTAAATGTAGGCATTTCAATGAAAAGCCACTGCACTTCTCGATGACGATAATAATATTAATAATATATAATAATAATAATAATAATATTAATAATAATGATAATCTTTATTGGATCAGAAGAGCCACGGCACTGCAGAAAGGCAACAGCCCGTACAACGTTCGCCCGTCGTGCCACATCTAGTTATGTGTGATTATATGATGATGTAAGATCAGGACCTACTCTTGAACGATGCAAGATTAAACTGATGGTGATTTTGAGCCGACATGTACAGGGGGAGGACGACGCAGTCTTCTGAACATCGCAAGCACCGTTTGGCGAGTCTTGATGGTTCGGGAAAGGGAATGATTGCAGATTTAGGCTGGTACACTGCTGAAATGGTAGAAGGTATATTTTAAAATGGTGTCAAGCAATACTAACGAGACAATGGTGATTATGTTTCTACTACATGACCACTAGAAAATACATTAGGTTCTCATTAATTCTAACTCCAGGAAGCCATAAATTTTGTTTGAATTATCAGAAATTTATCTATTGATGTGATGCTAGATACAATTATGATTTGCCATATAAATGGCTACACATCCAAAGCATATATTTGATGCTTTTCTTTCATAGTGCTATTGACCACAAGCAGGAAAGCTACGCATGAAAGATTTGTGAAATGTATGACATAAGTTTATTTACCCCTCAAAAATGTTGTTTGTTGTGGACTGTTGAAACAGCACATGACAAGTCAAATCAGCATTCAGTTTGTTCATAAGGCCAAGAAGTTGTCTAGTGTGAACTATTAAACTGGGTACACATGAGCGATGAAAACGGGCACCGTGCCGCAGTTTTCATAGGAACTTGTGCGGACGCTGTGACGTGCGCCTATGCCATGCTGCCACGTCACAGCGTACCTGCAATTTGCTATAGAAATTTCCGCTCGGCGCCCGTTCTGAAAGCTCATTGTGCCCTGCCTGAGCTCCATTGAGTGCGCTTATCACCGAGCACTCGTGCATTGCGGACAAGCAACAACTGCATGGGTGTTGCCTCTGCAGTGCAGCGGCGCTCGGAAAGAGGAGCACTCAACAGAGCTGTGAGTACAAAAAATAGGAATTACAGGAAAACGCCATTCGGTTTAAGTGGCTTATGAATACACTACTAAAACATGGCGGGACAACCAAACTTATGAAATTCTGTTTGAAATATCCAGAAGCATAATATCCGGGTTTGCATTATCGCAAGACTACCCTACACAGGCTCGAAGTTTGTAAAGTCAAGCCGAACTATGACAAGCAGCAAAACATATTTGTTGTTTTATGTCGAAAACTCTACAGCTACGTGGGCACAAATGTCACGAAAACAACACTCTTAATCCGGGGCCACCTAGGGAGCCATCTATAGCCGTGACAAATGAGATCCAACTTGTCATGGCAAATTTTGGGGCCACCTAAAATTGCCAGCCCGTTTGCCGTCTCTTTTTAGGTGGCCCCAAAATTTGCCGTCAGAAGTTCGATCTTGCCGGCCCGTTTTTTAGTTGGCCCGTTTTTAGCTGGCCCGTTTTCTAGCTGCCCCGTTTTCTAGCTGGCTCGTCTCCTAGGTGGCCCGTTTTCTGCTGGCTGTAAAAATGTCCCGTCGTCCACTCCCCCGCAGAGTATCTTGGAGGGTCCAGGACAGTGATCCACGAAGAAAGCCAGGGGAATGAGAAGTACAAGAAATTTTCACCGTAAAAATAAAGCTGTGACGTGGCTCCGAGCCTGACGTCTTCTTGTGAGACGTCGTGCACATAGTCACGTCGCAACTTTATTTTTGAGTCGAAAAATATATTGGAAAAGCATTGCCAAGCACAATTTGTATACTTTAGATATCGACTTCCCGAGTGCCCTAGGGGAAAGTAAATATACAGGAATTGTTTCAAGGGCGAGGCCGATGGTTTCAAAACATTTAAAAGAACAGTGGGTCCGCAGGTAAACAATCCATTTATTTGTTTAAATTAGATGCGCAGCTGGAAATACAGGTGGTGCTTTGTTGTAATAAATACCACATTCAAACAATAAAATAGAAAAGTATATGAAAACTTGTGTCACTTGCTGAAACATTGGTGGAAGCATGGTCGTTGCTTTCACTTGACACACTTGGTGAACTAGGACCCGCCGCAGTTGCAGGTGCGCTCTCCGAGCCAAGTGTGTTGCAGTCAGCCGGAGTTTCGTGCCACAAGACGGGACTCCGCGGCACGTCCGAAGGCCAGTTGCCTCTGTCGTCAAGGCATGATGCTGCTGCGATTAAGAATTTTCAGCATGTTATTATAAGAGAATAAGGGAGGAAGAACATGTCTTGTATCTTAATTACGTTCTAACATTTAGCAAACAGCTGGCTTTTAGAAAGTAGCTTGCTGAACATTAGGTTCTATTCAGATGCTGAGTCATCGGCCACAAACATGGCCGCTAACATTACGTTTATTTATATGCTCTACGGAAAACAAAAGAAATCAAAACAAATTCGCCAATGAGATAACCACATTTGCTTTCAGCGGCCATGCTTGTGCGTAGTTTCTCGAGATTAAAAAGCAGTCTGACGTCATATGAATAGAACATATAGCTTTGGTGGCAGTTTGAAGAGTGGGAACAAAACAGTAAGTTATGACATCACATGGAAGGGGAGCTGAGGCTGTCCACTTGCCAGGATCTACAGGTCCATGGCTAGATTATACAGGCTGCCTCACGAAACGCCGGCTAAATCGTTGCTCAAAAACTACACGTTGCACATAAAAAGCTAAGTTTGTTTAACTTCCTCTCTTCTTCAACTGATTGGGTTACTCTTCGCCTCCATCACTCTGATTGGCTGGAGAGGGCCGTAGCGCTTGTTCTTTGCCAAGTTAGGGTGACGTATAGTTTCCTGCAGAACAAACATGGCGTCCTTCTCCTGTGCAATGGGCAGGGCTGTGGATTGAGCTACGAGCTTTGAGCCCAGGATCCCTGGGTTCTGCATTACGAGTTTTCGCTATACACTTTCCGAGCTGTAGTGCGCCACCGACTACCTCTAGAGCCAGTAGTAATTGAATGCGATCCAAATAGGATTTGACTTCGCGCTTTAGCTTGTGCGTGCTCCTATTTTGGCATATCGCGTTCACGCCATGATTTGTCAGCGCCAGAAAAGTCAACATGTCAATAACCTTAGAACTGAAGTGCCTTTGAACTTCACGACATTTCTTAAATTGACACCGCATACATTCGTCGGACGCAAGGCAGAATTCGACGAGATCGCACACGGTTCAATTTACCTCAATGACTCGTGTTTGGAAACGGGTGAAATATAGTGAAAGCTATGCGGATATAGCAGCGTGCTTTGCGATCGCGGTTCAGCGGCCTAAGCTTCAATTCTCACACACAGGGATGAACTGTAGCAAATGCATGTCTGTCACGTCAAAGCACAAACTGAAACAGAAACAAACAAAGAAAAGTCAACTCCTTGGCGCAATAGCACACAGCCGTTACCTCCGCTCCTCCAGCTTTCAATTCATTGGCACAGAAAGTTGATCTGGAGTATAGAAAGACTTAGTATCAATAAAGAGATGCACAATTAGTCCTGTAATTTATACAAACACTGATTAAAACTCGACCCCAATGTTTGTTTTTTGAGAACAATAAAAAAAAATTAACCGCCAGCTTGTAATGCATGGTTGATGGAACGACAGGTGCACGCCTTGATTGAAGACGTGAGTTGCCGTACTTGTGGCAAGCCGAACCCTGATGTTTTATTTCTGCGCCACCCTTTTTTCTCAAACTGCGTATGCAAGGGTGACAGTTGAGCCTACCTTGGAATTGCAGAAAATGTGCCCAGGGCTTAATGCAATTTTTCAATTGCATGACTATTGGCCAGCTCAAGCGCCGCTTCCACTGCTGTTGCATGCTGTGTCGTGCACAATATTACACAGCACGTATACAGCTACGAGGACGGCTGCAACCGAGTACCAAAGGTGCTCGTGCATACCTAGCCATCCGAAGCGGACGACGGCGATGTGCAGTGACGTGCACTTCTGCACAAACACTTCTTTGGCAAGGTTCCAGCCCGCAAACACAAGTTTATCCCTGCTAAACTCGTGCAAGGGCAACACGTTTTTGTTCCAAGATAACATTTCACTGTATAGGTAAAATAGGGTTTATATATATATATATATATATATATATATATATATATATATATATATATATATATATATATATATATATATATATATATATATGTATCTTTGTGCATCTAATACTTACCGTCAATTTCGCTGGTCTAATGCACCTCTATTTCAAAACGGGAAGGAACAGAAGCGTTTCAACACACCTGGACAGCCATACATGTGCAAGCTGAATCGCAATCTCGGTTCTGAAACATGGCTTTCTTGCAGTATCGCTTGTTCTGTGGAAGCACATTCCTAAGTGACAGACTCGGATAAGGGCCCATACAGACAATCGAAATAAACTGCGTTGCGACTGCTGGAAACCAGGAAATATATACTTCGTATGCCGCGTAATTAGCAAATGAGTTGAATTTTTTTACGAAACTCAGACAACCCGGCGACTCGCGGCTGCTTTTCGATGGAATGCAGTTAAAGGGACGATGCAACAATTTTTGTACTTTGCGCAAATACCGCTTAGAACGAATCCTTGACGTTAATGACCTATGAAACACGCGTTCGTTTTTCACCCCACGTAATAGAAGTCCCAGAAAAAATATTAAAGAAAAACGAGCAGCGTTCACCCCCTCAACTCGCAGCCAGAACAAGCGGCCACGTGATCTGGAGCCGATTATATGCCGCCAATGTTGATCATAGCCATGCGCTGGG
>JAZHYW010021362.1:0-29031 GCA_037355805.1 Ixodes ricinus
ATATTATAATGACTAGAGTCCCATCGCAGCTTTAGGAACGCGGTGTTTATTCTTTTTACATCCACTTCTCATTTCGTTACTCTACCTTCGACATTCTTATATGTGACAGATAGTCGCGCTGGATGGGTAGCGATAATCAGGATGGTCGGGATCCGCCAAACCTTGAGCTTCTTAATTTCACTAGAGCTCTTCGCAAGGCTCCGAGGAGAAGCCGACGGGCGGTTGCTTCCGACGACTTGTCAGTGAGAGTAGCCTCGCTGGATTTCGGTTGTCGATAATAATAATATTCCAAATTGAGAAGCTGCACTTCCGTGTGATTGGCTTACGTGTACTTTTGATTAATATCGACTTGCTACGTTTTGCGTACAAAATACAAGGAGTTCCCTGTAAATTAGGACTGGCGCTTAAGCCCCGGGTAAATGAACTAGGCATCCAAGAAAGCTCAAACTCCGGGAGTGTGTGACGCTAGCGGTTGAAATAGAACGCGATAGTTTGACAACACGACGTTACCTAAGTCAAAACATAACTGAAAAAGGCAAAATTTTTTATACGTCGAAATATATCTAAGCCTTATATCGTCAAAACGAGAACTCTCATTTTGGGCGCATGTGGGATTCATATCAATAAAACGCAGGTATGTCAGAAACAACTTATAGGGTTTTCCTTCTTGCTGAAAACACTGTCTCCGTGGATCAGCGCAAGGCCCATTTATTTCGGACACAAGGTTAAGTGATTCATTATTGTATAAATTCGACCTCTAAGTTATTAACCTAAAAATATGCGACAAATTGTATTGAGTGCACTTTATTCGTGTTTTATTTTACATAAGGCAATAAGTCCTACGCCGCGAACACGCAGTAGAGATTGCATGTCTTTTGGGAGTTTGTTTGGAGTAACGCAACAGTAATAGAGTGAAGTCTGAAGTAACTAATCGATTAGCTTGTACGGCGATTAATTAGTTGCGGTAATGCATTGCATTTTAGGTCAAAAATCATACTTTTAATTGCTTACTTTTTTCTTTTTTTAAGTAACGGGCATATGTCTGCTTGTAGCACACTTTTACTGTGACCAACACATCCATTTAGCAAATGGCAGCTTTGCTCCGAACCACCTGTGTTCGCAGCTGGATCGGAGAACAGTCGTGTCTTTAAATGAACTGGTGTAGTTGTGCTCTACACACGTTAATGCGAACTTCCGCTTTCATAACGTAGTTTATATTACGTTGGCTTCAGTAGAAAGTGATATCATCGATTATACGTATACCAGCTTTGCTCAGTTAACGGAACCTTGTGCCGCCATTTTGAGCACGGATAGAGCACGTGTCTGCTGAATCCCCCGTCCGAAACGTACGATCCACGAAAAGTCCTTAATCACTTTGAATTGGGCCATGCTGCAACGAGGCTTTGGATTGTTCACGGGCTTCTGCCTGGGCCGCGCATTCTCTGAGCGAAGCATGAAAAGTTTTTCGTTCTCCGCTAAATTTGCTGCGCCGCAGTTCCTTGCGGATGGCGTCGTCTCGTTTTCCGGTTCTGGGCGTCAAGGCAGCGGCGGTGAGCGACGAAAAGTTGGCAGCAGCTTCTGGACTCGGTAAGTCTCTCTTCTAGGTCCGGTGAGAACTGCGGTTCCCGTCAAAAGTTGACACTTTTCAGTCAGCTCTATGGGGAAGTTTACATGGATGCGACCGTAGTGCATCGAGTCGAGTTTTGACTATTTCAATTGTTAGCAGATGGGTAGAAAAAAGAAATGGGGAGACAGGGTACGCGTGAATGTGTCCCACTCGATTGAATGCGCTACGATGGCGTTCATATAAGCGTTGCCTATGTCACGGACAGCTAAGAGAAGGCGCGCCGGTAGGGGCGAGCCCCTGGCATGAAATTCTAAGCTCCGTAAGAAATGAGATTGCGTCATTTGCTGGTAAGAACGCCAATGAACGAATGACGGAGCGATAAGCGTGAATATAAAAAGTCACTCTCTGCAGATCTTAAGCTGTCGGTGGCAGTAGAGTGAAAACGGCTCTCAGAGGTGCGGTTGCCATATGTTCTTGCCGTAATATGGCAGCTCTGTGTACGCGCAAAATAGGTTCCTTCCGGTACTGAGTTGCTCTCAATAGTGTCCACTTTCGTTCTACGACTTTTCGGAGAGGGTTACTCGATTTTTTTATATTTAAATCAGGCTGTCTTTTTCAATAAAGGTTCTGACAGTCCGTTAGGCGTTGCTTTCCGCACGAGAAGGACGAAGCTACAGTACGTTAAAGGACAGTTCACTCGTGCGTCTCAGCAGTGATATCACGTAAAGCAGCGTGCATCAGTGCGTCTGTGTGCATGCGTGTGCGTTGCGTGCTGCGTTGCGTGCTGCGTTGCTGCTGCTGCGTTGCGTTGCGTGTATAACAAGAAACAATTTTTTTTGAAATGCGAGAACATTTTGCATTGTGTTATACTTACAATGCCGAGCTCTGCCTGAAACGATTTGTGAGCAGACGCAAAATCATCTGCTTTTGTTATCCACTACACTCGTCGAAAGAGCGTTAGAACGCGAAACGCCGGCGTGCGGCGTTTGACTCTCGCATTCGAACGCGTTCGACGAGCGCAGCAGAGCAAATCCAGTTAGCTTCGGATCTGGCCATTAATCAATCCAGTAGGAGTGCGGCGTTTTGACGTCCCGGCGAACTCTCGTCTCCTCCTCTCCGTAAGTTTCTGTCCGCATAAAGGTTTCTTTCTCAATCTGCTTAGATACCGCAGTGGACATTCTTGGAATATTGTTTTCGTTGATGTCGGGGGAGTCGGCCACTTTTCGTGTATTACTGCGCGGCAGCCTTTTAGGAGTGCGTTGCGGTCGTCGTTTCTTTCGTTTATTTCAAGAAACAATGAGGAAAGGAGGAAACGCTGCGGACGCAGCGGTAACCATGGCAGCGACACTGGGAATGGTCCAACCCATGGCTTGTGGAATAGGCGGAGACTGTTTCGGCATCTTCTACGACGCTTCCAAGAGCACTGTGCTGTGTCTGGACGGCAGGTAGGAACGCAAGAAGGCGTCATTTAAAACAATTGGGTTTAGCGCTCCTTCCTTTGTTTTTCATGGAACCTTCAATAGGACGGTTCCACAATGTTGTACCTACAGTCCTTGATAGCTAAGAAGTGTATATCATGTATGGTTATGTTTAGGTTTCTTCCTCGTGATTTGTTCTTCCAAATCCTTATCGGCTAATGGAGCAATTTCATTGGCTGCGGAGAGTATTAAATGCTCTTGGACTCGCCATGTCCTGTGTTACGTAAACTGTCAGTGACGATAGATGATTTATACGATTTTCCTCTACATGTTGCTCCTCAACAT
Source organism: Ixodes ricinus (assembly GCA_037355805.1). Classification (NCBI taxonomy): domain Eukaryota; kingdom Metazoa; phylum Arthropoda; class Arachnida; order Ixodida; family Ixodidae; genus Ixodes; species Ixodes ricinus. Next base: position 3,331 of record JAZHYW010021362.1, read on the forward strand.
GTGTAGGAAACGAAATCAAAAACGATTTTGTCAAAACAAATATAATATTTGAAGAGAAAAAAGAAATATTTAGTGCGCCAGAACGGCAGATTTTAGATTTTGAAGTTTTCGTTTTTGTCGTGTTTAGTGACATAACTTGGGCAAAGTACAAGACACCCGAAATATCAAATATTTTGAATTTACGACAGATCATGGTATCTATTAATGTGAGTATTTACGGTATTGTGAAGTTTATGTATCTCAAATAAAATATCCACAAACTTAGCTCCTTTGACATTTTGTCACTAGATGTCTGAGCCGTTATCTCAAGAAATTGAATAGCTGCAACATTAAATTTATATAATATATTCTTATCAAAACGTTCTTTCAAATAGTATAAAATAGTTGGTTTATTTCGAAAGTTTATCTTGTTGGTGGTGCTCCAAACTTGTCATAAAGTACAAAGTAAAGTAATTTCAACGGGCAATAAGAAAAATAAAACATTTTCGATTTTCTTGAAATCTATAGTGGTAGTTCTACACACTCTTGTGTTTATTCATAAAATACATGTTGCATCATTTTGTTTCCTTCAAAGTAAAGTTACAACATTGCAAATTGTAACTTCCACGCCGGCTTCTTGGCCACAGGCCAGAGACGCGATGATATTTTGATTTCGTGTATTTTATGACTAGATATATTTCTGTGCTGTATTTTTGTAATTGGGCTCAAGGTCAAGTATTCTGTAAATAAAAACAATACCTGTGTTAATTGTCCTTTGTATATGTATAACCAATAATCCTCTTTTGATCCTATAAAATTACAAGTTCTAGGAGCTTTAGCTCAACTTTTGCTCAAAAGCGGGACGAAAACATGTAATCGCTACTACAACATTTTGTTTTTACCAAAAGGAGTAGAAAAGGAAGAACTGTAGTGTAAATTATATGCGATTATTTATTTCTATATTCGCGATGCTGTGCGAAAGTTTGAGCCACCAAGCGTGATTACACTGCTTTCCATGATGGTTGTATACAACCATCATGAACAACTGCGCAACAAGCTTCATTGTTCTTACTTTTCTACGGCGTTTTGTAAAAATGGTAGGGCTGTGCATTTAATCGACTAACCTATCAATTAATCGACGAATGGTTTAATCGTGATTAATTTTTGTTAACCAGTGTATCGGTAAAATCTTAATGAACCAAAAGAAAGTATAAATTTAACGCTTTCTCTTCGCTGACATGGACGAGTCTACCTGTATGAAGGGCAAGCGTTTAGGTAAACATTTAAGCTAAAGTAAACTGTAGGGTCGAGATTTGTAACTTCCGACAAGAACAGAACGTTACAAGCGTCCCGGCAATTTCAATGCCATACGAGTGTCCTTTGAGTACCGCAGAGACTTTTGTCAACGATCGAAGCAGGTCTCTCTTGCTCGGGGATATCAACGAACCTCTTGGCCTCAGACATCTGAAGTAATAATCTGTGAGTGTGAGTGCCTTTGAACTGTTCTGAAATACGGATCGACGTAGATTCATAGTTAAAATTCTATATTGCACCGTTTATCACATATTCAACCACCCCCCGCTTTTTAATTGATTAATTAATCGGTTAAAATGCGGCGATTAATCGGGTTCAATATTTTAATCGACGCCCAGCCCTAAAAAATGGTAGTAGCACAGCAATTACCAGTGGCAATTATTTAGCTAAAGCTCCTTGAACTCGTATTTTTAAAGGGCAAAACAGGCTCACAATTGGTTAAATTAATACAAAAGACGGGCAACGCAGGTATTGGTTTAGTTAATAGAATACTCTAACTTGGGCTCAATACCCGAGTACAGAACAAAATTATATCTACACCTAAAATACACGAAATCAATAGTAAACTCGCCTATGGCCTTGGACAAATATGCCGGCGTGCAAGGTACAATTTGCAGCGTCGTATCTTTGAAGGAAACAAAATAATGCAACCTTTTTTGTTTTATGAATAAACACAAAAGTGTGGTGGAGAACTATCACTAATATTTTAAGAATATCGGAGATGGTCTTTTTACTTTAGTTGCCCCTTCGAATTTTCGAACTTTATTCATAAGAAACATAATAATTTCTATTTTTGTGATACAGATATGATTTTTATAACATTCGAAATAACGTTTTAATACGAATATATAGCAAAGCTTGACGTTGCAGCTATTCACTTTCTTTAGATAACAGTTCAGAAATCTAGTGACAACACGTCACTAACGTTGACGACGTTTGACCTCAAAGCGTAACGTAGGCCTAACGTTAGGCCTAACGTTAGGCCTAACGTCGGGCCTAACGTCAGGCCAACGCGTCCCCCCTATCATAGAGTTATTATAATGTACGCTAGAGGTTCAACTGGCGCTAGGGTCTATGCGACTTCCGTGACGCAAATTGAAGCAAAATATCACAGCAACCAGTCTACTTTTGCGGTGCTCCTGTGCATTCTATGCGAAAACGCGCGTACATTTTCACTCTTCACCGAAAATTAACACGAAACACTTCTTTTTGGGGGGTCGTACCGATTAGTATGTACCTTGATTAACACTGTAAAGTGTAATTGCTTTAGTTAGCGCATTTTCTTTGTCAGTAAACGATTTATAACTTCGCTACATGTCAGTCCCAAACGTGTTCCGCAGCAGGTATGTAAAAACAAGCGACGATTCAAAGACCAAATTACAATCGAAAGGAATATAGAGTGTGTTCAAGGCTCGTCAGCATTCCGGTTACGCCTATATATTGATAATATGCCAGTCCTGTCACTATATGAAAATGACCCCGTCGTGCATGAGCCGATAAAAACATTCAAAACGTAGAGAATAAAGTCCGTGGGCTGTGAACGGTGTCTCTTCATATTGTTTTTCTCTGCCGGGCAGCTTTTATCGGGCACTTGTTCTCAAAGATTTCGAGCGTGCGGGTGATATTTTGAACGTAGAACAAGCGAGCTTCGCTCAGAACAGAAAGAATAAAGCGGTACTTACTTATTTAAAATCGGAATAGATTATGTGGCCTTCAATTTATCTTGATCGCACATGCACAGGTAGTTACTGATCCAGTGTTACTGCGTAGTTCTTGCCGTCTCCTTAATTTCCAGATGTACTTCGTTTGTTTGGCATGTAGTATCCCTCATACTGAAAAGCGCCGACGTCGTGTTCGCGCTAACAGTGTCCGACAGTGCACATAAATACAGGTACGAAGCCGTTTTAGCACCGCTTTTAATGCGATGAATTTGAAAGAAAAACGCTGTAACTGTCCAATTATTTCATCGGCCTGACTGAGAAATGTTCCGAGCTACCTAGTACGTACGAATTATTTGGGATATTTGCTCTTATGACCGAGCGCTGGGAGAAAATGCACTTACTTTTTCCCATAGAAATGCATTACCGGAAATCAATTTTTGACTGGTTGCTGTTTGCTTCAATTTGCGTCAGCACACTAGTGCCACTTGAACCTCTAGCGTACATTATAATAACTCTATGCCCCTATAGCTGCGCCGCCGGCAGTTCGGCAAGCTCCTTAGCAACAGGGACGCCGTTGCTATGGACGGAGACCACATGACGCGTCGCAGCCAATGGAAATTTAGGTCTTGTTTTGCTCAGGGGAATTCAGGTGCCGTTTTTCGCAGCTACAGACGGAACTTAGGTGCTGTCTATCGCTGCTACAGACAACGTTAACGCTGGTTTGTTCCATAGGACAGTTAATGCTTTCGCATTAAAATACGCCCGGACTAGCGTGCATGATTTTATCTAGAAAAAGCCAGCACTGAGGTTTATTTTTAATTTTGCTATTTTGTTTTGTGACTTAAAACATGATTTCGAATGCAACAAAGGAAATGTTGAAGACAACAACTACTAAGGAGTTGAGGATCAGAAATTCTCCGAAACTAAAAACGGTTTTAAGGGTTAATCAAGCACTAGCTTCAATTACGATTTGACACGCGATTCCCTTTCGGTTTTTAATTTAGGGCTGGGCAATTGATCGATTAACCTACCGATTAATCGATTAATGCTTTAATCGCGATTAATTTGTTTAACCGGTTAATCGGTAAAAATCTGACGAACCAAAATTAAATAAAAATTAAATGCTTTCACCAAGCAGACATGGACGAGCACACATATATAAAGTGAAAACTTGAGGTGAAATATTAACTTAAGGTAAACTGTAAGGGGAGATTTGTAACTTCATACAAGTGCAGAAGGTTTTCACACGTCCCAGCGATTTCAACGACGTGCGAGTGTCCGTTTAGCGCTGCAGAGACTACTATGAGCAATTAAAGGAAGCCGCCCATCCCGGAGAATATCAACGAACATTTTTGTCTCATGGAGCTGAAGTAGTAATCTGTGAGTGTAAGTGTTTTTGAACTGTTCTCAACTGTACATCGAAGTTGATCCATAATTAAAATTATTGCGTCGTTTACCACATATTCAGCAAAACAAACAAAAAAAAACAAGATGCAATTTTTATTTTTAAGCAGTATTATTATGCGTGGAAATAAACGAGACCGATTAATCGATTAATTAATCGATTAAAGGGTGGCGATTAATCGGGTTAAAATTTTTAATCGACGCCCAGCCTTAAGTTTTTATGTAAGTATTTGTTTCAAAAACACTCGACGTCAACTTTGGTATGTATCTTATATAGCGACTCTTGCTAAAGAAACGCGTTGCATGGGCCCTAGAAATTTAACCCACTTTAAACAGTCAGCAAAAAAAAATTTTTTTTGTATTTCGCAGCTATTTATCAGAGGTGGACGCAGGTGATTAACGGCACCAGTTTAGTAATAGTACACCGCGCAACAACCGATAGATGGCCGCAGCGGTTCTCAAAGGGCATCTATATCGAGAAACAACCTATTTTTACCGGTTTCTTTCCATCTGAATGTAATATTTTTTGTCAGAATGTCAAAACTAACACCGAAAATACGCAGCGCTTTCCCTAAGGCTTCCAAAGGCGACTTTTTTATGTAGAAGTTGTCTGATTGAAATACCCAGGCTCGATGTAAAATGTGCTGTAAAAATCGCCGCCTGCAGGTAGCAATCTAAAATTTACATGAAAGGTGTATTTCACAGGTTGGTTTTATCTTCGAATATCACAAAGCGTAGCTTCCTTTCTATAAAGAAATAGGGCCAAGGTTCAAGGCGGAAGGTGATGCAAACGACCGTGTCGAGTGGCGGGGCACGTTTGGGCACGTATTAATAGGTGGCGATACCTCTTTATCGAGATCGCTCGCGACGACCGTGGATAGTAAAGTGAGCATAACCTTTTTGTTGTAACCTTTGGTTTAAAAATAAACTTGGTCAATGATAGCAAACCTTGAAGTAAAAAATAAATAAAAGAGGACGCGGTTGCATACGACGGCAGCAACGGCGCTCTTGCTGCCGAAGGATTTCGTCTACGTGTCGCCTGCTTTCTCTCACTGCTCGGTTGCACCTTCCGACGTAAACTCTCAGACAAAAAGGGTGTATTCTTACACGCTTTGTCCCATATAAAACACCCCAATGTTTAATTCACATATCCGCCCGATACGAGGCAAAAATAAAACTACACGTTTTAGTATTATAAGAAATGACAATACACGTGCGTTAACTGGCTCCTGGCTACGTCATGCGTGTCTAGCATCTTTGGAACATTCTACGCATTTCAAGTGGAAGAAGCCCAGCTGCGCTGTCGAGGAACGCCTTCTATTCCGGGATGCGCGATGGTAGAATGAAGCCTGATTCCAAAGGCCTCCTGGCTACTGTTCCGGGGGCTGTCAGGGCGTGGTTTGAAATGATGGAGCACTTTGGATCTGGGAAGGTATGTGGAACTGAGGACATTTACCGCCATGTGACTAAGGAGAGGCTTATGCTTTGGGTTGTGGTGCAGCAGTTTACAAGAAAGGCTCTCTTCATTAACCCTATAAATAAAGTATAGAATAATGTCCCAAAAATTAAAAACGTTCGTTTTAGCTCTTTTTAATCTTTCAAATTTGTTTCCACTCCGGTCTCGGGACGTACCACCGTGTTTACGAAATATTTATTTCGTCATAATCAAAACCCTTGCTATATGTCGTGAATGTTCACTTTTTGATTTTGCTTCAAGATCGATTACAAGCAATGTTAATTATGTAAGAGTTGGTTTAAAAAACACCATCTTCCCGAGGGGAACCATGGGGTGATGCGGAGCATCGTGTTGGTTCCGAGGAAAGAGTCAGTTGCGCGCTGACGTCGAGAGATGGCGCCACCGACTGCCCTAGCGTTACCCTCACACTTGAAGGAGAGGATACTAGAGGAGGAGAGTTGCGCGGGCGCGCGCGGTGTGAGGAGAAGCGAACGCACGCGCAGTGCACGCAGCTGGTAGAGAGAGAGAGAGAGCGGAGAGAGTAACGCGCAGCTGTTGGAGACGAGGGAACGAGGAGAGTTGCGCGTGCGTAGTCACGTGAGTGCGGACTACGACGCCGACGCCAACGCCGCGGGACATAGACCCGAGCAAGAGATGCTCCGCATCTAAAAAATATAGTTTTAAACGTCTTTTTATGGGGATAATCCTTAATTATTCTAGATGTCGAAATTCCCAAAGCAACGAACTTAATAACATGGATTTAGTAACCTATTTAGTAATACTATAAGGGTTTAAAATTGAGTATTCCCTTTAGCGGACCACTTTTAAGAACAGCCTTCGCAGTCTACCGAGTGGTGCATTTTAAGTGAAATTTCCATATATTAAAATAAAACAGCATACAGGTTATTAATGCGCCTATAGCAGAAGTAAATAGTTGAGGGTGTACATTTGTTGTTATGTTTATAAGAAAGATATCCATTCGTGCACATGCCGAATATATTCCCAATGAAATATAAGAATATAATAAGCTTTATTTTCATTTCCCATTGCAGGTAATGATGGGGCCGAGAATAAAAGCCGCGATAGACGGCTTGACGAGCTCTCGGCCCCAGTGACATTCTGCAGCAGTCAGAGGGAACAAAATAAAATACAAAAGCATTCAATCAAAGAATAAGCCATTCAACAGATATCAATTACCTTGCCAATCTTCAAAGCATATAAATATACAAAATCTACGTTTACATAATGAATACAAATACATGAACATGAAAAGGAATTATGAACAACTTATCGAGAACATAGAGATACAACATCCAACATATACAAAACCAAATATCAGTACACTACATCAAAGCTATACATAACAGTACGTAATTCATTTAAACTCAATTTATCTATATCAATATTGTAAAAAATTAGTGAATTGAGAAGTCTTGGGACTCGGTAGGATAACATTTCTTTGCCAACATTCAATCGACACGTTGGTATTTGCCAATAATCGGGGTTACGAGTTTGATACGTTAAAACATGTTTTTGTAAATTTGACAATGTTACCAAGGAAGAGGTGTTATGTTGCAATTCTTTTTTAAGCCTTGTGGATAGTCTATAGCTATACATATTTTTGATACTAAGTATATTATAAATTTTGAACAAGTTTTCTGTATGCGACAAATATGGTGCATTTGCAATAGTTCTTAGCATTCTTTTTTGAATTAAGTGTACTTTCTCCAAGTTTGTTATTGTAGTTGTACTCCAGACTAAGGAACAGTAATTTAAATGAGAATAAAATAACGATTTATATAACAAGAGTTTAATTGATGTTGGAAGTATATACCGGTGCCGGCATATCAGCCCTACAACCTTAGATAGCTTTTTATTTAGATACGCAATATGATGGTCCCAGGTCATATTATGGGAAAACACTACACCAAGTGTTTTAAAATCCTCTACCAATTCGATGTCAACTGAGTTTAAGGTTATCCTACATATGGATGGAATAGATTTATGTTTTGTCCGAAATATAACAGCTTTAGTTTTGCTAGTATTTATTTTTAGAGCGTTCCTGTCGGTCCATGATGATATTTTATCTAATACTAAATTAATTTTTGACACGAGCTCTTCCACATTATCAGCAGCATAAAGAAGTGTTGTATCGTCTGCATACATTACAAATTTAATAGACTGGTCAATATTTACTATATCATTTACATAGACGTTAAAAAGAAATGGCCCTAAAATACTTCCTTGTGGTACCCCTGAAAAAATTGGTTTTATATTAGAACAAAAGTTACCGCAACACACATATTGTTTCCGATTTTCGAGGTAGGACCGTATTAGATGCAAGGCTTGCCCACGAACACCATAAAATTCGAGTTTTTGCAATAATAATTCGTGGTTTAAATAATCGAAAGCTTTAGTAAAATCAATATAAACACCCAAAACAACTTTCTTGTCCTCTAAGTTGCGTAAGATAAATTATTTTTCTTCAAGTAAGGCAAGTTCCGTAGAACGATGTTTTCGAAATCCAAACTGCGACCTTGTAATGAGTTCATACTTATCGAAAAATTTTGACAATCTTACATGAATAAGTCTTTCAAGCCCTTTTGAAAACACGGGAAGTATTGAAACAGGTCTATAGTTATTAATGTCATTCTTATCACCTTTCTTATGCAGTACAGAAACTTTGGCAATCTGCATACGTTTTGGAAATATACCTGCAGATAAACACAAGTTAAATATATGAGTTAAACAATGCACGACTAAGTCTAATACATATTTTACGGGTCTAATTTGGATATCATCCGCATCTCTACTGCATGTATTATTTAAGTTCATAAATACATTAAAGACCTCGGAATCGCTAACGGGATCCAAGAATATTGAATTTAAGTTTCTATATTTAATATACTCGCAAGCCTTATCATCGTAAGCTAGAGAAACTAGATTTACAAAGTAATCATTAAATACATTAGCTAAAGCAGTATCTTTAACTTCTTCTCCGTTAATATGCAATCTATCTATATTGTCATGGTTCTGATTATTTTTTCTAATTGAATTAACTTTTTTCCAAATAACATCAATACGTCCAGCTGAAGATCTAAAACTATTGTGATAATACCGTTCCCTAGCGGTTCTTAGCTCCTTCGTTAACTGGTTGCGATAAGCTTTAAACTTTGTCAAATCATCTTGATTTCTTGATTTGTTAAATCTTTGGAATAACTTGTTTTTTTCATTAATTTTCGATAAAAGACTTGGGGTAATCCATGGTTTCCGGATTCTACGCGATTTTTTTGTTTTTTTGTAAGGAAAATTTTTTATGTAGAAGCGTTTAAAACTTTCTAGGAACGTATCGTAAGCTACATCAGGGTCTGTTGCAGCAAGAACATTGTTCCAGTCAGCATTTTCAATATCATTACGAAACATGTCCAGATTATAAGGGGTGATATGCTGAAAGTGCCTAAATGACTCTGCATTTTTTTTGTGAGAAAGACTATCATTTACGCATAGGAATATAGGTAGGTGATCGCTTATATGGGTGTTAAGTATACCACCTTTCAGACATGTGTGATCAATGTTTGTAATAAAAAGGTCAATAAGAGTTTCCGTGTGCACTGTAATTCTTGTTGGTCGAGTTATTATGTTAGCGTATCCATACGTTGCAAGTAATATTTCAAATTCAGTTCTAGGCGTGTTATCAAGTAGCATATTAATATTTAAATCTCCTCCAATGATTACATTCAAGTTATTATCACTACCGAATCCCAAAAGCCCCTCAAAATATGCAAGAAAGTTGTTAATATTGCCATCCGGTGGGCGGTAAACCACAGATATAAGCATATTTTCTGCCACCAAAGATAACACTTCATAATCCTTTGTCATAGTACAAAAAGTAGATAATAATTCGGTTTTGATGCTTTCTTCAATCAACAAACATACACCTCCGCCACGATTAGAAACACGATTTAAACAGTAGTGGTTATAAGATGGCAGCCTAAAAACATCTTCTTCCTCAGAATACCATGTCTCGGTAAACATAATTATATTGAATTTAATTGAAAACTGGCTAAAAAGACACTCGAGATCTGTTACTTTATTTTTAGCAGACCTTGCATTTAAATGAAAAACTTTCAGTGACGACTCAAAACTGCGTTCAAGATATTGTGAAAAATTAGCGGGAAGTACGTACGGTGATTCTTTCATGAATTGCGAAGGCCCTAGTATCTAGGCGATAAAGACCTCGAGCTACGAATGGATCGCTTTCAGATCATCTTCGCTTCTTATCACATAGGCGTCATCACCATCTTTGCGCCTGATAAAGACTTTTCCATTCCTGTGCCATACGTACATGAAGCCTTTTCCCTTCGTCCATTCTTTTGCCTTGGCTAGCAGTTCACGATTTTGCTTCGTCAGGTTTTCATTGATGAAGTATTTGTTTCCAGTGTTTCGTAACTTTCCCCTCCTGCTCAACCATGCGTCCCTTGTTGTTTGCGAAGCAAAGCGGACAATAATGCCGGGGATCTTATCTGGCTTTGAGGGCAGTCGGTGAATGGCGGTTACTTCGGCTTCAGCTAACTCAGGCAGTTCTAGGCTAGGAGCTATTTCGTTTATTTTGCTCATTAGATCCTCGTCGTTCGTCTTTGCGATACCGTGAAATTCAAGGTTGAGCTTTCGGTTTCTCCATTCGAGGTCATGAAGTTCACTCCTGAGCCTCTTTACCTCCTCACCATTGTCTTTTCCCTCGAGTTCCGCCACTTTACTTTTTAGTTGTTTAATTTCTTCCCTCTGTTCTTTGACGCTTTTTAATACTTCATCATATTTTGCCGACATCATGCTAATGGATGCTTCGATGCCTCCAACAGTTTCTTTGAGATCTAAGAGTTCATCTAATTTGTTGTTCATGGAAGCTAACATGGTCGATACGTCGACATCCAATTTCGGTTTATTGGCCGCGCCACTTTTAAGCTTTGAGGTTCGACAAGTGGGGCATTTCCACGCGTTACGATAGGTCTCGCCCTTTGTTTTTAATGTTACTTCAGAGACTCCCGCACAGCTACCGCAATGATACGTGTAACCGCATTCACTACACGTAATTGACTGCTCATCATCGAGGATTTCCTCTTGGCATTTCAAACACAACGTATCGGTCATCTTTGATAGCGTGCATAGACCAAATAGCAGGCACAACAGGCAGCAGCAGCGACAAGAATGTAATTGCCTTAGGAATGATAGTAAAATAAACCAACCTGGAATGACGTACAGAACAGATTATCGTTTGTTGCTGTTGCTCGTCGCTGCTGCTGCCAGAATGCTGCGGCTCACGTTGGTGACGGCTTTTATGGCCGGATTTCTTGCTCAGAGGTCGCTTGGGTCTGGTACCGTGGGCGGGGCTGCACACTTCTCTTCGTTGGATGAAATCACGATGGTCCGTTGCTTGTAGTAACACGTCACAGCCGATCCCACGCTGCAGCTACCGCTTGTACACGGCCAGGCGCTCAGCAGATAACTGGAATGACGTACAGAACAGATTATCGTTTGTTGCTGTTGCTCGTCGCTGCTGCTGCCAGAATCTCAAATTTAGGTTCGCGTACAGCATTAAAAAGTTAGTTGCACCCTCGCTAAAGGTAAAGAATTAGATATGCAAGCTGCGTCAAAAGTTTAACTGTTCCGGTTTTCCGGTATCAACATAGGAATGAATTTCAATGTTAGACAAAATACTCGATAAAAGTATTTAAGTTAAGTTACTAAATACCTGATTCATAAAGTATTTAAAATACTACTCAAGTTACTTTCACTGTAAGGTATCTTGAGTAGGATACAAATACTTAGAAATGTAATTCAATTCCTTTTGAAGATACTTCCGCATTACGTAATTTAAATCGACGTCAGTGACAACAACAGTTATACAGTTGCGCAAATCTGCTATACCAGAATGGTTTATCTGCGCAAACCAACACAAAACAGAAAAAAAAATTCAGGGCTATTTTATGCAGTCCAACAATAAGGAGCAGAATATTGTCACGAATGGCAAATGATGAGGCGGCGAATAATTGAAGATACTTAATGTTTAATAGGGCGAACTTGTGCCCAAAGCGAAATAGAGAAAGGCTAGCGTCGCAGGCGTCGATGTCGGCGAAACAGCAGGATCGAGCGCTGGGACGAGACTGACACCGAGCAAAAAAAAGAACAAATTGGCTTGCTTTTGTATGTTTATACAGCCTTGACGATGGTACGCCTCAACGGGTGACCGGTCGCTTAGCTGTAGATGAGGAATTTAACCAGTGCAGTACAACCGCTAACCTGGGGGTTTTAACGTGCATCACGCAGTAGTGATTACACGAACGCGCGCCGGTGCGGAACTCATCCAGATCGAAAGGGGCGGGGGCGTTGGGGATCGAACCAAGGTGGTTTCCAGCGCAAGCTTTCGCTACCGCCACGCGGAGCACCTTTTGTACCTGCGTGGGTTTCTCGAACATTCGGCGTAGAACGTTCTTGGCGTAGAATATTCGTAACTCGATCACACGATACGGTTCTCGAACTTACGAGAATGTCAAGTGGAAAGAATATATAAAAGAGGAATCCGCTCCCTGGAACCGAACCCGGAGGCTCCACGCGAGAGCCAAGCGCGGTAACCATTCGGCCACGCCCTCGCTCAGCTTCGCGCGTGGCAATATCACTGATACATGTTACAAAACATTTCTGGGACAGAAATGAAGAGGTCGCTTTAGCTATAGTAACATCGCTGAATATCACGTACTGCGGCGCACCTTAGACGCATCGTTTGACAGCAATCCATATTCCCTATATGGGGAGTTCACCATAAACGAATTTGGGATACTGATATGAGTGAATGGATAACAAAGAGAACCCACATAAAAGCCTTCGGCAGTGGTCGCACCTTCTTCAAGTTGTTTGTGTTCAAAAAGGCACTCAGCGTTGGAGGAGGGGGGAAGGGCGCTTTGTAGGAATTTTTAGAAGTCATCCGGCTTTCAGTCTGTTTCCTGTCTTGTTCTCCGCGTATCAATGTTCGCTTAAGACAGTGGTTCTCAAAGTGGGGTCCGCGGACCCTTTGGGGTCCGCGAAGGCATTCTAGGGGTCCGCGAAGCCCTGCATCATCAGTCAAGCATGGCAATAAACGTTGGATGTTTTCAGGTTGAGAAGAAATGTTTCAGTTTTCGGGCTAGTTTTCTCGTGTGTATGTCAAGGAGAGAGGTCTACTTCACACTATCCCTTAGTTATATTCATTTAATAAATCATTATCATGATTAAGCTATACCTTTCCTCTCCTCTCACCACGAACGGGGTCCTCCATCATCTCCGCCGATCCACAAGGAGTCCGCGAAACATCGATGGTTGAGAACCACTGCTCGCAAGAGCAATAAGTGACGGATTGACGGCAAAAAGAAAATAAACAAAGGGAGACTAGACGTTTTGCCGTAGGGGGGTCAAACATACAACAAGCAAAACAAAAATGTCTTCTTTTTTTTCTGTCCACTTCTCATTTTTTTTTTCTTATCTTCTTGGCACTCAAGTCTGCATTGTTGTCATAGGTCGTTTCCCGGCCTGCGTTGCGCCTATGTGTGGCATTCAATCCTTACTTCCGTAAAACCACCCCTTTTGGTTGAGGATTTTTGGGGGGAAGCTCTGGGAAACAAAAAGCGCATTTGGGAAGGTGAGGGGAAAAACCTTTATTGTACGAACTTTGGGCTGAAATATGACTCACAATCGGCAAAAAAGCGATGTTTTAGATGCGGAGCATCTCTTGCTCGGGTCTATGTCCCGCGGCGTTGGCGTCGGCGTCGTAGTCCGCACTCACGTGACTACGCACGCGCAACTCTCCTCCTTCCCTCTCTCCAACAGCTGCGTGTTACTCTCTCCGCTCTCTCTCTCTACCAGCTGCGTGCACTGCGCGTGCGTTTGCTTATTTCACACCGCGCGCGCCCGCGCAACTCTCCTCCTCTAGTCTCCTCTCCTTCAAGTGTGAAAAAAATAAACGGCGAGCGGCGAGCGTTCCAAGTTTCTGTGGCGCCATCTCTCAACGTCAGCACGCAACTGACTCTTTCCTCGGAACCAACACGATGCTCCGCATCACCCCATGGTTCCCCTCGGGAAGATGGTGTAATTTTTTCTTACGAGTTCAACCAAAGGAGTTCCCGAACCAAAGTCACCTTAGCTAATCGGTGCTAGCAACAGGATTTGGTTGCTCGAAAGAATGTTCACGTTTGCTCGTGCCACGCCCACGCCATTTCAAACCGAAATACTCGGAAAATGGCGGAATGTCAAAAATGTATTTGATATAATGAGTACAAGATACTCAGAAATGTATTTAAAATAGAGTATTAAATACTCTCGATCAAAGTATCTGCAAGAAACCAAGATACTTCAAAAAGTATTTGAAATACAGTATCTTAAGTAGGGATGTCGCGAACCACCCTAGGTTCGATTTCGAAAGGTTTCGATATTTTCGAAGCGCACTGAGGTTCGCATTCGAAAAATTTCGATATTTTTGCACCGAACGAGGTTCGAAATCGAAAAATTCGCAACTTTCGATCACAATGGAGTTTCGAATTCGAAAAGTTCGAAGCTTTCATGGTTTCTAAAATTTTGGGTTCGAATATTTCAAATTTTTTTACTTGAGGTTCGATAAATTCGAAGATTTCGAACTTACCTAACTTAAAAATTCGAGATATTCGAAAAATTTAAATTTCTTGGGATCTGGAGTTCGAAAAATTCGAAGATATCGAAATTCTTTGGATATCAAATTTCGAAAAATTCGAACGCTTCGAATTTTTATAGACATAAACCTCAAAGATTACGAATTTTTTCGACATAAAGTTCGAAATGGTCGAAGGTTTTGATTCTCCTTTAAAGCTAATATTGAACAAAAAAAACTTCGAAGATTTTGAATCTTTTTTTTATGTGCTCGAATATTTGCCAGTGCAGAGTGGCGTGTCACCATAGATCAGCAATTTTGACCGCCAGCCCGGGGGGGGGGGAGGGGTCTTTAACGTGCATAGCGCAGTAGTGATCACATGAACGTACTGTTTTACGATACTCATCCAGTTCGAAACGGCCAGGGGCGGGCAGGAGGTTGAGGCTCAAAAAAACCTTGAAGCGACCTGGCAAAGTATCTCCCATCCCCTTGCACGCTGGTAGTAATCCGATCGAACGCCGCCCGAGTGACGCTGGCATATAGTAAGTTTAGTTTGTAATTGTCCTGGAGGTTTATTTTCCGGGACGGAGGAAACGCCCCGCAAAAAGCACAGAAGCCGACACAACTCGAGGTCGAGGAACGTTCTACAGTACAAGTGGCGTCAGAAGAGGAAAAACGGGGAGGTGCTCTAGCCCCCTTCCCCACTTCCAGATATTTCAGACTGTTAAAGAAAGCAATACGGGGAAAGAGGGCGTGGTCGAGCTTATTTTAATCTGAAATTATTTATGTATATGTATAGCTACTGTCGCTCTTCACTGCATAAAAGATCGCGTAGAATCGTCATCTTCGGAAACTCGTTGTCAGAAGGCACTACTTGTCACATGCTTAGAGGTTCGGAAGTTCAAAGCTATGTCCTTTCGACCTAAATAACTGTGCCATTGGTAAAAGAAAAAATAAACATAACAATGAATGCGGGGATAAAAAGCTGGAGAGAAAAAAAAGAAACAATAAAGATCCCGCCGGAAGTGTTGTATTCTTGCATATTCAGAAGCTCAGAACTTCGAAACAAGTTTCTCCTGCCAAAATGTCTACAGGCTAGAAAAAACACATCCCAAAAACGTAACGCAAAAAAAAAAAAAATTATTGACGTGTTGAACTTGATTAATATTAGAAATCTTCCCCCATGAGTTACTTTGTTCCTCATTTCACATTGTTTTGTATTCTGGAGAGGGCAATTATATGTACTGTCCGTGGTGTTAGTCTAAATGCGACACCTCAAACAACTTAGAGGAAAAACAATAGCACGTTCAGGACCTAATTGCCCGTAGATACATGTTTGGACATTTCTTCGAAACTCATATTGAATAATAATAATCGCATCTTAAGACGACACTTACCTAGGCTATACATAGATCATTCTTAAAAAGTTTAACATCTCTACCGTAAATAGCTTCGGCTTTAGCACGCTTCAAAAATGGCACAAACGACAATCGTCAAAAACCCCTCGTCCTTCCTCGCCCCTTCGGGAATTTATTTCTTTAAAACTAAGCTTGCCAGAACATTTTAATAAGCGGCATTGTCTTTCGTAAGGAACGCAGCACCGCATGTAAAAATTCGAGAAAAAAAATTACGATTGTACCTCACTACTTAAATTCAAATGAAACCGTCCGCCGGTCTTTCGAAGTTCGACGAACGTCGAACTTTTACCCTAAAAGTTCGAGGTCCGACGAGCTTTTGATTTTTCAGGATTCGAAAGTTCGCAACTTTTCGAATTCTCTTAATAAATAAGTTCGAAAGTTCGAAAATTATCGATTTCCTTGGCGTAGAAAGTCGAAAGTTCGAAAAGCTTCGAACTTTTTAGTGCAAGAAAGTCGAAAGTTCGAAAATCATCGAAGTTTCTGGTCTATCAAGTTCGAAAGTTCGACAAGCATCGAATTTTTCAGCATAATAAAATCGAAAGTTCGAAAAGGATCGAATTTTCTAGCGTAATAAGCTCCATGGTTCGAAAAGCGTCGAACTTCTTAGTTTTACGAGTTCGCAAATTCGACTTCCGTCGAATTTTACGATATAGAAAGGTCGAAAATTCGAAATCTTTCGAACCTTACGAAGCGCTCGGTTCGACCATCAAACTTCGGTTCGAAAAAAGTTCGGGGCATCCCTAATCTTAAGTAGAGTATTTGAGATAGGCACAAGTCTGGAATAAATAGAGTGTACTAAACTCTACTGAAAAATTCGGTATAACTTTTCGCAATCCGGATTGTGGAACCGGAAATCTATCTGGATTGTATCTGGAATTTAGGTTTTCAGAAATTATTTCTTTGCCTGAAATCTGAATTTCGGGTTTCAAGCAACACATTTTTGGTTCCATAATCCGGATAGTGAAAAGTTATACCGTATTTTTCGGTAGAAATCCAACGAATTCACATCTCCGCCAACTACCTTGTAAGAACAAAGGGTTGTACTGGCACCTCACTGATAGCGTATGCAATAAAAATTAGTAAAGCAAATATATGTTTTAAGTTGGATCTCTGTTTTTGGTAGCGCCTTGACAAGGTTCTTGCACTGACGTATGTTCAATTTTTATGAAGTTCAGCCAACGTTGTGAAGACATGGCCGGTGCACTTGCGAAAATAAATAATTTAATTGTGTGCGGAATGTAAAGCTCTTTTATAAACGTAAAAATTTCAAAACAACTCAGGATGTCTTAGAGGTGTTATGCATAGTCGTATTTTATGTTGCCACCAACTATTGTACATTAGTTTTGTTTTCTTGAGAACAGTAATGCTTAATGAGACTAGCGGTATTTGTGATCTCTATCTTTGAGTAGAATATAATTAAACGACTATGACATGCGCAGTGGACATCGTCTACAGTAAAGTCTTTTTTCAGCTTACTATGGCCGAGTTGCTGGAACCTGCGATTCGCTACGGAGACAAGGGCTTCCCTGTAGGAAGAACGTGTGCTACAATATGGAAGGCACGTCAATCCCGGCTGAGAAAGATACATGGCGGGCGGGTATTTCTAAACCAAGATGGCTTGACCCCAATCCCAGGTGATGTGTGGAGGAACGGATCTCAGGCTGCTCTTCTTAAGGTGAGGATTTTCGCGTCTGCCATATGGTGTTTATTCCTTGATTATAACTCTTGGAGAATGCATGGAATTATTCTAACTGTGAGGTCCGATTTCAAAGTACTGAGTCAGATTCATTATTCAGAACTCAGGGAGTCTACAGACTCCGATCCTTTCGACTTTTTGAAGCAGCTTCCTTCACATCCAACATCTCGACTAGAATGTTTCAAAAAACAATTTGAAGTAATGTAAAAGGATGCTCTGCTACATTACTTTCAGTGCGGCAGCCGCGACTTTGTTCACGTCATCGTACGAAGAGAACTTCCAATCGTGTAGTGGTACAATGCAGTTACAACGCAACAGAGTGTCATAATTCAGTTACCACTCTACAGATTAACGGAAAATTTTGTCACGCTCTTCTGCCACACTCTTAGAGGTAGGTCTTCGTCATCAGCAATTACGACACGTATGCAGCGAGCCATTGCTCGCTGCAACAGAGTGCGATATACTATGAAGGCCTAACTGAAGGTTCCAACATGTAAATGTATTAACATCGCAAATATCAGCACAACACCGCCTGTCTACGTTGTTTCAAACAAAAATAAAAGTAGTGTCATTACTTCTAAATCAGCCCTCGTAACCCTACCCCACAAAGGTAAGATGTCTAATGCAACATCACTTATGCACTTTGCATAGTTTCGTTATTGAACGGCGTGATGCCTCAACCAACCCACAAAATGTGTAACTCGTGTGAGAGGAGGTGAGCACAGACTGGTCCCAATGGGTTCGATGCGGGTTGAAAACCTTGGTTGAACTTCCAAGGTAGCTCAAAACATAATCCCAAGCCAGGGAATGCTGAAGCACAGAAGTTAAAATGTCGATTACCTTCTACATTCCAGAGAATTGCATCAGAAGGGCCTTGCGCAGTCTACGAGGGGTCTGTCGCTCGAAATATTGTCGACGCCGTGAAGATCGCCGGTGGCGTTATGACGCTGGAGGATCTCGAGTTTCACGCAAAGTCAGCGGAGTCAACCATCTTACCAGCCATATCCACAACATATCGCAAAGCAACTGTTCACACAACTCCTCCGCCAAGCCAAGGCGCTGTACTGCTTGAAGCTCTCAATATTATGGAGGGGTTCGACGTCGCAAGTACGTGGTGACACCGGTACTGTTGCAAGAGTCTGGGCATACTTCTGTCGCTATCCGTAACGCAATGAACTCGCGCTTAGATATAAAGAATAGTCTGATTAAAATGTTTTATTTTTAAATTACACAAAAAAAAACATTTTTTAAACTATCTGATGCTTGGACGTTCAGCCATTGCATCTGGAAAGTTTGACCTCGCTTCCCGAAACGGCATTAGAAAAGTAAAATGTATATTACTCACTCCTCATCATCACAACTTTACTAGTGTAGTTGGCGTGGTTCTATCACTCATTTCTATTACCTCGTTCCTACATTTTTGTTTCATTGAGTAAAGTACAGCCTTAAATAAAAATAAATAAAAAGGCGATACACACATAGCATGCTATTTTACATTACTTAGGAGCTATGGGTATCTCTAATTCAGTAATAGACGGGTAGAACATAAATAAGAATGTGATGCAACATGTGGGTTTGCTCACTTGTTCTTTTAATCTTTTTGACTATAACCGTGAACCCCCTTCTTTTTGTCTCTATACGCAGGTCTTCGGTCAAAGCCTTCCGAGTTCCATCATCTTATGCTCGAAGCGTTCAGATTGGCACTCGCCGATGGTCTGCTAGACATTTCAGATGCACAGTTTGCGTCTATAGGCAGAATGATATGCAAGGAACACGCTAAAAAGAAACGATCCCTCATCAGCTATGAAAGGTGACATTTTGCATATACATGCTAAAAGCTTAGATATACACGCCAAATATGTCATTGTACGGGTGTTTGTCTCTGCAGCATTCTACCAATACACAGATGCGAAACGTGCGTAATACCTTCGGATATGTATAAGCGTTTATATAGCTTCCTTCCACCGCTAATGCATGGGCATTGTTTCGCTGATACTGGCTCAATATTACGAGGCTCGAGCACTCCTCCTCACACAGCACAAAATGCCACCGCACTTGACCAAGTTGACCCAACGTCACACCAATGCGATGGACCTATCAGACGACAACTTGAGCTGAAACATGTCGCATCACGTTTCCCCACTCGGCGTTATGTGCTCGTTGAAGAGAAGTAAACTGGAGGGGCGCAGCTGCACGCTCTACACTCTCGCACCCCTTGTCAGGATATGGGTCGAGAAAGCGTGGGAAAAGAGGGGACGAGAGCGCGCGGGGAGTTCAAAACGCCTAGCTCTGGTTGTATGATTAGTGGGTAGACCTAAGGCTAGCAGCCTTTGGCTCCACTGCACTCGTCGAACGCGTTAGAACGCAGAACGTCGGCGTCCGGTGTTTGACTTTCGAATTCGAAAGCGTTCGGAGAAGTGCAGTGGATACAAAGGCAGCTAGCTTTAGGTCTACGTGTAATCATTCGAAGCAGAGCTCGGCGTTTTCGACGTTCCTGCGCACTACTTTGTCCTCCCCTCCCTCACTTTCTCGGCGCCTAGCAGTGCACACAACTAATGGTTAAAAATCTACAGTGCTCATAAAGCCTCTCTAGACCACGTGAGCTATGTTTTATTGAATGGGAGCGCTACCCTAGCGACATCCGAAAAGCACTACTATGACCCGGTGTTCAATAACACAGCCTAACCAGGAAACACGGCTCGCTTCAAAGAAGGAATTGTGGCCGGGTCATGGACACCACATAAATGTTCCGGTCGGGTTATATACGCTTAACGCCACCTTCTCGAACGAAGTTGATATGGAACCGCCGAAAGTGTCAGGGATTGAATAACTGAGTACGAGGAAGTGTCAGTGATTTGACGGCTCAGTTCGTGTAGTTACTGCCTTTGCGATTCAGCCGCTGAATTTTAGAGTTTAACTATACACATTAGTGCAAGGGTATGGTAATAAGAAGATCGCCCGGCCGGTGAAATTGCTGAGGTATCCAACGTCGGGCCGGAATTTAGACCCTGAACGAGTGATCTCCAGTGCTTGGGCATGCTTCCACTGATCGCAATATCATAGATAAGTTATTTTGTTCTTGTTTTCAACACAGGATGTGTTTTGCGGCTGGCACCTAACTAGTTCTGGTACCCAATCAGGGACGGATGTTGATACGCCGACTGCCTATCGAACGCTGGTGCACAGCTCATCTCCTCATTGAAAGGATCCAGAGCAAGCATAACCTTTTCATCATGTGTATCCGTGTTACTACCGGCGGGGACAAAACATCACGTGTTCAGACACACAACGGCGCTCTGCTACAAACAAATAGCTAAAAAAGGCAGCAAGAAATAAAGAAGACACTGCGCTAGACGTGCTCAGTGTGCTGCAATGAGTTAAGGTTGACCGGTTGTTTGGTTCTCTTGCCGCGAGCTGGCACTAGGGTTCTTTCAACTGTAGTGTTTCTCGCCAGTGGAGAGGGGGAGGGAAAAAAAGGGGACTGCTGTCACTTGACTAAGTTTCTCCTCCCCACCCGCAACAGAGAAAAAATAAAATACCGAGTAGCGGAAATTGAAAGGAAACCCAGAGATTGGAAGCGGACTGGCTATCATGACAAGAGAACCCAAATACAGAGCACTCGCCACGGTAGCGGTCTGGCGAACATAACATGAAAAAGCGACAGAGGGTACACAAGATATCACTTGCACCGAGGACCATCTCAAGCAAAATTAACCTAGACTAGAGCTGGAGAAACAGAAACCGAACATTAGTTTTCTGGACGTACGTATAACATCTGTGTCACATCTTTTCATGCTGTTCAAAACATTTGGAAGACAAAAAATCGTCATTTCTAGGCAATAATTTGTCCTTGAGCGTGACGTTGACCAAATGTCAACACAACGGCATTGGGTACGTAGACACCTTCAGTTTCATATTACCAATGAATAGAAAAACAAGTTGATTATGTTTGACAGACATTTTGAATGCAACAAGTTTATAAGTGTAGTGTTCTGTAATTGGTACCATTCTAATCGTTTTAATAATGATTGCCTGTAAGTATAACGTTTAGCACTACACATTATACGAATAACCCGCTTCTGAAGAGTATGGAAGGAGCGCGTTCCAATTGTTTTGTTTTCCGCATGCCTCCTCGTCTGCGTCTCACACTTTAACTGGCTCCGAGAAAGTTGCATTTAAATTGCCTCCTCAGATGATGGCACCCACAAGTAAGATATTCGCCAACCGTTCACGCGCTTACCGTACATGACTCAGGGCAGCTCCGCGCCATCGAGTCTCCACTTGTGTACACAGTTTCGCCATACTAACAACGCCGCAATCTCTGTTACCACTGCTCTTGCAATGTTCGTACGTCAAAGGGGCGACTTTTTTGCTGCCGCCAGGATATCGCTTCTATTAAGTAAGACAGAGTTAAGGTTGTCCATACAAGTTTTGTGATCACTGTACGTGGCAGTTTGTTTACATTAACCTTTAAGAAGTTTCTTAATATTTGCTGGAGGTATCCGGCAGGGCAATGAAGTACTGTGCTCCAGAGGGACTTCCCAGACTGAATCAGGCGGGAACCCTGGTCGCAGCCACCGTGGACCCTCAGGGCAATGCTTGCTGCTTAATCAGCAGCACGGGCAGGGCGTTCGGCTGCGCCGTCGTTCCTGAACACGGCTTTCCAGTGCAGGTAAGCAGTGGTTCTTCATTGGCCAATCAAAAACTGCTCCTACAGAAGCATGAAAACGTCCAATCTTGTACTTTGAACGGCCAATTCGGTGGCCGGATATTACGTCTCACTCAGTTTCAAGTTCAGTACAACCTATTTTTTTAAACATTTTCGTCGCGAGGCAGCGGAGGTTTTTGCTGCACATTTCGACAGCAACGAGCTCCCCGTCTTCTCTAAATCACATCTACTCATATATGTTGCTCTTGCAAAATGTGATTGCAAATTACGGTTTCGAAAGAGGTTGTCAATCGTGCAAGCGGTATAAGCGCTTTTCGAAGTCACGTGGTAATTATTTCAAGGTCGGAAAAACTGACCCCGTGGGATATACAAGTTATTACATACGTAGCAGTGCACCCAATGCTAAAAGCCGGCGAGTCGATGAAACAACACCGAAAACGAAACGTCACTGCACTACTCAACGTTTTTTTGTTCTTTTCCTTTGGGGGGGGGGGTGAAGTTGCTTTCCAACCATACCAAAGGCATGAAGTGCACCGTGACATTGCGGTTGTAGTTTGTGTGCACGTGTCAAGAACTTCTCCTCCAAACACTGCCATTGCGAAGGAAGTTCATAACTTCCAACATGGTGGTAGTCTCTCAAATTTTCGCTGGGGAAGACCCGTTGCAGCATACAGGGCAGAAGCTTTCTTAAGAAGTGTGCATGCGCGGTTGAGGCGTGCTTCCTTCGCGCCGACGCGTGCCCCATTTCAGGCTCGAGGCATGGGGTTCAACACCGTGCCCGGGCACCCAAACTGCGTAGCGCCACACAAGAAACCGTACCACACTCTGATGCCTGTTCTGGTGACCAACTCACGTTCCGGAAAGCTGTTGTCCGTCATGGGAACCCTGGGGGCCGCCATGCAACCACAAGCAATTCTGCAGGTAAATTTTGAATTATTTATATCTATTTCACTCTGAAAGTTGTTTCATATATTATAATTATATCTTTCATATCTTGTTTTTTTTCTATATCTACCTAGAGGTCTATTTATATTTCTCAGAAATACGTTGATAACTCGTCTCTGTTCTACCATAGTGACAAGCCTATTAAAAAGTTCTGCAATAATGCATCCGTTTTATATTGACTGAGAGCTACTTGTTCATTCTTGCTTTGTACTTTGCCTTTCAGCGTTTCGCGTCGTGTTAAGCATTCAGCGCAGGAATTATTTCAGGGGTTACTGACTTTGGAGAGCTATACGTGTTCAATACCCCCCCCCCTCTTTTTTTTCGTTTGTTTTGCCGATTAACTGCTGCGCGCCGTGAGCGGATATCTTTACATTATTATGGAGACCTAAACTGAAACAAGTGAGCGGTTAGCGCGAGAAACTTGGCGCCCCTCCCTGAAGGAGGAATCTGAACTTGCGTCAGAAGGTATGCGGACGAGAGTGTATCTACGCTACCATGACTCCGAATAATCCTTTTTTCGTGCTGGATACTGCCTCTTGATCCATCTCACCTCTACTGTTTTCGCTGCAGCCTACCCGCGTTCGGCACCAAAGACCACTCCAGTATTTACCTTCGTTTGGCTGCTCTTTTTGTCTACTTGGCGGTTGAAAGCTGTTTTGCCAAACATTTTTTACACTGGATTTTAAAATTTCAGGTACTTTTGAGTATGATGGACCATGGTTTAAATCTCCACAAGACGCGGTGACGAAGCTACGGATAAAAATTGGATCGACTGAGAACACGCATCCGGAGTAAGTGTGGACATTGAAGAAAGTCTTCAAAACGCATCAAGGTCGTCTGTGACACCTTGAAGGGGCCCTGCAATCCTTTTTAAGCGTCTACTTTCTTTGCGGTTTTCACGTCTCTTGTGGTTCGGGCAACCCAGCGGGCACAGAGAGAGGTACTAAATAAATATCAGTGCGTCATATTTTAACCGGACGACGCGTAAACCTCCTTCGTCCTACGGGGTCGCCTCGTGGTGTCGAACGCGCGCGGCATGTGACGAAATCGTGACGTTGTTGGTCCTGGTCAGTCGAGGAGAGATCTGCCCCGTTCTCGGGCAACTCTCTCTTCTCGGCCTCAGCTCCTTTCCCCGTCTTACCTCCCTCCCCACATTCCTCAGTCACCGCGACAAAGGGGAATCTTCCGGCGCGGGAAAAGTTTGGACAGAGGACCAAGGACGTCATGAAGGAGGTTATTTTTTTTTGCTTGCTTTTGTAATTTTAATATGCCTATAACTTTTAAAATATTGCGAATTTCGAGAAAAGAAAAAGTTCACTAAGTTACAACGTTCGGTGCGCTCAGGTTCGGTGCAAATGAAAAGCGCCTCCCCTTCTTTGTACTTGAAGACAAGAAGAAGCAACATTGAGTTCCCTTATATAAAATAAAATTGAATTTTTAGCGTGAAAGCAATTTTTCGATTTTTTGAGTGAAATAACATCTCAAGGCGCGGTCGATACCCCAACATTTTCCCGGCATCTGACGGTAGACACCCCGAGGTGCCCGTCGAGGTCCGGAAAAACAACCTGCAACTACCGTTCGCTCCACAGCCAATGAGTCTGCAGCATTAGCTGATAAGGAAGCCCAAGAACCAATCACTAAGCAAGAAGCGTTAATATAACGTTCTTAAGCTCTCAGTTATGACGTTTTCATTGATGCCAAACTTATGTTCATGCTTCTTCTTGGTTGCTATCTTTGCGCTCTGACCGGCTAATGCCACCATCTCATTGGTTGCGGGGTGATGAACAAAATTCAATAGAGTTTTATAAAGAGAGCTGTCGTCTTTCATAATATTCTTTACGTAGGAAGTAGCTCCTTCAAACGAGCGAGCAAGTACACTGCCCTTTTTGAGACCAAATAAACACCAAGCTTCTTCAATTATGCTCCATTGAAGCTCTCATATTTACGGGGTTGAATATTCTAGGGTGCTAGTTTGTACGTGTCTAAAAAGACCCTCTCTGAGCTATATTCCCTATCGATCAAACATTTTCTGTAATATACCGTATTGGTTCAAGAGTTCAACCTGTGATTCGTACTTCAATATTTTATAGATTATGCTTCATGGAGGTACGGCTGCGTTAGAGCCACTGTATATGGCGGCGTAGCTGCCAGAGTAGCACCACACTTTTCCCTGTGCCACCTCTCACAGCGATTGGTCACACGCGGTACCATAGCAACCAGTCGAGCTAGCTCGGTTGCCATAGCCCCCGACAGAGCCGAACATGGATGGATGGATGAATGATAGCTGCTGTGCCCTTTGTAACGGGCGGTAGCTTTCGCCACCTAGCCTAAAAGAAAATTGCTTCCTTCCCCACTTGAATGCCCTATGTCTTTCCCTCTACCCCCTGCAACTATCACCGGGCCGGGGGAAGTAACCCCAGGATGACCTTTGGGGGATCGGGCAAACACAAAACGTCGCTTACCACTTTTCAATGAACGAATGGAGACATCAACAAAACTAGACTAAAAC